>PVJA010028503.1:5312-27660 GCA_004027025.1 Myocastor coypus | reverse complement strand
AGAGGAGGAGGAGGAGGAGGAGGAGGAGGAGGAGGAGAAGAAGAAGAAGAAGAAGAAGAAGAAGAAGAAGAAGAAGAAGAAGAAGAAGAAAAAAGAGGAGGAGGAAGAGGAGGAGAAGGAGAAGAAGAAAAGAAAGAAAAAAGAAAAGATGTAGCTCAGTGCAAAAGTCCTGGGTTCAGGAAAGAGCCATCCACACAGCAAATCCCCTATGGCAATGCAGAGCAGTGTGGGGGTCCACAGCAGGACCTTTCCCCCACACCTAGGCAGCCGGCCTCCCTCCACTCCACCTAAGATGCAAAATGCCCCACCTTCCCCTGTGCACATTCCTATCAGTACGAACTGAAAAGACCTTACAGTCACGGCCTCTTTGGTCTCTGAGGAACCACATCAGGGGTCGGCAGCCCCATGCTATCTGCACGTGGTGGGTCTCGAGAATGGAGTTCCACTGGCAGCAGCACTTATACCTGTGTTTAATTTCTGCTTAATAAGACAAGTGAAATGCACTACTTGAAGTCCAGCTGACTGCAAAACACACATTTCCAGATTAACAGCTCTGACAGATATGCTTCCAGCAAGCCCATGACCCTAATGTGATGTCTATAATTATATCCACATAACATAAATCTCAATACCCTTTTAATAAGCAGTTAATACTCTGATATAAAATATTTACATCTCAACCAAATTCATCCTACATAGAATAGCCTTGGTTTTTGGAGTTATTAAAACCACTGTCATCGATCAGTCCCCCATTTAAATAGGAGGCTAAACAGCTTAAAAAAAAAAAAAAATTCTCACTCCTGCCAAGATAGTAGTACACGGCTATTATCTGGGAGGCTGAGGCAGGAAGACTGTAAGTTTGAGACAGGCCTGAGCAATTTAGCAAGATCCTGAATAGGAATTTAAAAACACAAAGGGGGAAAAAAAAAAAAAGTATAAAGGGCTGGAGATAAAGCTCAACACAAAGACACTGGGCTTAATTCTCAGTAGCACCAAAAGGGAAAAGAGGACAGGGGAGGAGAGAGGGGACAGGGAAAGTTCCTCCCCTCGTGGCCCAGGCGGAAGCCACAATTATCGGGAAGTGAAATGTCACCAAACTCCTGCCACTTCTCTCCCCTGAACAGCAGGACTTGCATGGCTAAGCTATTCCTCCCAGCAACTGAGCCAGAAAACCTGTGCGACACTGCTGTGTCATAAAGACCTGTGACAAGTCCTAGGCCACCAGGGTGGGAACACGAGCTCCACACAGAACTCACAATCAACACAGCTGATCACTTGCCATGCCCCCAGAGTCACATCTTGTGAGATGACATCCCATCACTCTCTTCTCTGGGCAGGGTGACTGCAGCAGCCCCATTCTTGACATTGTATCTAATCACCGCCAACACCCGCCACTCACAACTCAAGGTCACTGAGCAAAAGTCACCCCCTTCTCCCAACTTCCACCACCATTTCTGTCCTGGATCACTGCCACATTTCCTCCCCAGCCCTGCCAGCTGTGGTGTGAGAGAGTAGCCAGAGCGACACTGAAAATGCCAATCAGATGTCAGGCCTGGGCTCAAAACCCTACGGAGGCTCCTCGTTTCCCTCTAAATCCAAGGCCCTCATACATACTACACCGTGGTTCCACACTGTCCTCACACCATTCCCCCTTCCTCTAGGTTGGCAAAGTCTATGGATCTGCCCTCAGAGAAGTATTTTACATGCGTAATAATGACAGCATTACAAATAAACCAATTATACTGCAATAGCTTCCATTGTGTGATGTAGTGACATGCATTCATTAGTTAGATCATGTAGATTTTATAATTTCAAATTAATGATAAACAGAATATTTCAAGATGCTTGAGATAGTTTTCATATGCAATTTAAAAATCTAGGGTTATTTGTATAGCTCGGTGACAAAGCATTTGCCTACTGTGTGTAAAGCCCTGGGTTCAATCTCCAGCACCACTGAAAGAAAAAAAAAGGGGGGGGGGATTTCTGTTGACAGCAGTCACAGATGTCTCCATATTTTCTTATATTTCTGTGGGTTTTTGTTTTGTTTTACTTTGTTTGCCTAAATTTACAACCAAACCTTGTGCCAGATTTCACCTGTGCTAATAAAAATAAGTGATTTTTTTTCTATCATTCTCAGAGACCCTGTGAATTCTACCCATGAACCCTAGGAAGTACTGTGTGGTCTGCATTCGCTCACATCGTCTCTCCCCCCCTCATTCCAGGGACATTGGCCATCTGACTATTCCCTATACATCCTAGCCACATTCTTCATATAGGGTTTCTACCTTTGCCCTTCCCTTTTCCGGAGAGACTTTGCCCTATGCACACAGATAACCCCTGCCCTCCATGGCTTTGCTCAAGTCTCCTCGCATGAGACTACCCTGAATACCCTCTGCATTTCCTAAACCTCTAGGCCAGTTCTACCATTTTCCTGTGGCTTCTCTTATTTTCTGACATAATGAGCCATCAACTTTTTTTTTTTTAGTCCCTGGGATTGAACTCAGGACCTTGCACTTGCCAGGCAAGCACTTATTCTACTAAGCTCTCTCCCTGGCCCTCATCCACTCATTTATCATAGTTGTGTACCCATGATTCCCTGCTTTCCTTTTTGTCCTCCTTGCCTTCCCACTCCAACCCCTCATCTCTCACTCAACCCTTCCTTCCCAAGAATATAAGTTCTTCAAGGACAGGGGTTTTGTCTATAGGTTCAGCAATCTATCCCTACCCTCTAAAACAGTGCCTAGAAAATATTTCCTGAATGATAGATGGATGGATGGATGGATGGATGGATGGATGGATGGATGACCGACTGACCTACTTACTGGTCTCAGCCAGACACTATTCTGTGCCCTAACCCATCTTTTCTTACATTTACAACTGATTTCCTCGCTCCTCTCCTCAAACATGTCACAGCCTCCCTTGAAATGGACGGCACCTGACCTTCACAGCAGGACTCTTGAGGTCTCCACACATGTTGCTCCCTGTCTACCTTCCCTGCCCCTTGTCTGAGTTATTCTGAATGTCCCCCTCTTTCTGTATGTTCCTCTGTTTTCCCATTTTACAATCTTCTTCTGAATTGTGAAGTCTGTGAGATTCCCTCTGGCTCCATTCTCCCTCAGGTCCCTAGCATCTAGCTCAATGCCTGGTGACCAACTAGGACCAAAGACTGCTGAATGTGAGCCAGTAAATCAACCAGCAGCTGAAGTAGGAACAAAAGCCTACCTGCTGCTGTGCAGGTAACAGGATCGCACACACACAGCACACACCCTGGATGGGGTCCATCACCCAGGCTCCCAACTGAGTGGCTCACCAGGGACCCACAGAAGCTGGTTCTCAGTTTGAAGAAATAATCCAGCTAATAACAGGATTAGTTCAGGTACATTCCCTCAACCATATGTCTGAAACCTCTACCTGGGCAAATGTTTGGTGGGCCCCTGCCAGGATCCCTGCTCTTGCCAACCACAGGGCCTTCAGTCACATGTGGTTCTACAGCTCTGCCAAGCCACCTTGGGGGAAATGGGTGCCGGCAGGGGCTCAGAGATGAGCTTCCTGCCCAAGAAGCCTGTGTCTCCAATGCCATGAGTTCCCATTGCATAGCCTGGCCAACCTCCACCCCCACAGCAACACCTGCTCTTCCCCGTGCCAGGAAAGTGATTATACACATACAGTTGCAAAGGAGACCCCAAGAGGGCAAGCATCAGTGGCTCTGAACTGACAAGTGACATGTGGTATGTCTGAGAAGGGCAGCCTCAAAGACTATGCTTCAGCCTATGTGGGACAAATGTTCTGCCTGTAATCTGAGGTGCCCCAAGCTACAGCTCATGCCCAGTATCGATGCTTTTTCTGCCCCATACATACTCTCATCTCTTGATACCTCTCAACTCCACACACTGACTATAGAAGACTCTAATTCTGGGGCCTGGCTGTCGATCAGTTACACAGAAGGTCTATGGGAGTGGTATTAACTAATGGCCAGGCCACAGAGTGAGTTGAAATGCTCAAGGCTAGGGCTGAGGTCTGGGAGAAACAGGCACATGGTCAGAATTATCCAATTCCAGGACTCCACTCCCCATTCGAATCCTAATTCTGCCACATGCTAATTAGGACTACAATTTGATCTGTCAAAGAATACTAGCTAATTTAGCAGTCATTAACCATATTTTGTAAAATGTTTATAAAATTAATTTTAATGAAAAGAAATAGCAATGAGACAGTTTCACAACAGGCTAGTTCTAATAATTAATACATTGCATATTATTGTCTTTGTAGTATTTGTTCAGAGTATAAGATGCAGACTTGTTACCTTATATAAATACTAATAGTACAAATATTTTTCCTCATTGAACTAAGAGAAAGTAGCTGCATATATAGTCCAATAGCCCATAATAGTAGTAGGTATCAGCAGAACTGGCAATGCCAGAAGCTGTTGATATGAGCCTTTTATAGCTCGGCATATTAATATGACTTTACTTTTGAGGTAATGAGAAAAAAATATAAAATAGCAAGCAATGAAATAGTTTTAAAACAAGTTAGTAGGATAGTTACAATAATTAATACCATGCATATTGTTGTCTTCATAGTATTCAGAGGATAAGATGCACACCTGATAGCTTGTCTAAACAATATTAGTACAAACTTTTATTCTTAATGAACTAAGACAAAGTAAGCTGTATATCTATTCTAACTCTCTCGTGTGTGTGTGTGTGTGTGTGTCGTGTGTATATATATTTCTTTTTAAAGTTTCTAATACTAGAAGAAAATATACCATGTCTTATAAGTAGATTATAAGTCAGAGATACAGTATGAATCATAAAACAAAAAGTACAATTAAACAATATTCAGAAAATTAATTAAATATTAACTAATCAAAATTAAATTAAATATTTTAAAACAATATTCCAAAATTCAAATCAAATCATGAGTCCAACTCAGAGGCCAGAATGTTGGGTATCCTATGTATGAATCTATAATCAATTCAGAATACTCACATAGTATTTGAATAGGTTAATATATACAAAGATATCAACTAAGAAAAACTTTCCATGGTAGTAAAGAATTACTAAGAATAAAACATAACATAAATATTAGAATGGCAAATAAATGGCCAGAACTTCTAACAGTTTAGGGATAGGATATTGCACAAAGTTCTAGTATGTCGTGGACACAGACTTTTATATCTCATGGTTAGACTTTTCTGCTGGTTGGTTAAGACCAAGGTAAAGGAAGACCTATATAACAAAAAATGTAACTTCTGTATCTGGCAAGGTCAGTGAAATCCTTTCAGGATTTACCCTGAAACCATGAACAACTGTTTGTAGAATTAAGCATTCAGTTCTTTAGTCCCACAAGCTCCACTTTAAGTGATCAACAGCCACGTGGTTAGTGGTTACCACGTTGAACGGCTCATAAAAGAGCATTTCCTTCTACACAGATGAAGTTAAATGGGAAAAACACAGCCAAGTGCCTGCTCATAGTAGGTGTTCAACCTTCTCTGCTCTTCCACAAGTTCCAGATACTCCTAGACACTCACTGCTCTTGCCACCTCCTTAAAGCCCTATTAACTAGCAGCATGCCCACAGTATGCCTCCCTCATATTTGAGAACAAGATCAGCACTCTACTTTGCTCTCTGCTGCCATTTTACTACCATGATGCTATCACACCATTTGGAAATAGAGAAAAATTAGCATTAAGAAAATGACAAATTTACCTCAGGTCAGAAACTAAATGCTTATCAAATTACTGAAAAGGTTAGGAAATAGGTTATAAGCAGAGCTCCAGGAATAACTTCCAGAACTCCTGTCACTCTTGTTAGATGTGACAGGACAATAGCCTCCTCCAAATGTTCATGTCCTATATACCAGAACTTTATTAACACTGTTGTTTTGTGATAAATGGGGAATAAGGCAGAAAATGTAATTAAGGTTTCAAATGGACTTACCTTGAGATAGGCAGATTACCTAATTACCTCCATACAATTATAAAGATTCTACATGTAGAAAATCACAGAGCATCAGGGTAATATTGTGTGAGAAAGACATAACTAGTTACTGTGGGCTTGGGAGGTAGGAGTTATGAGCCAAAGAATGTCATCAGTGTCTAGAAGCTAAAAAGAAAAAAGGTTCTCTCCTAGAGCCTCCAGAATAAGATGAGGCCCTGATGACATCTTTATTTTAGCTCAGTTTGGAAATTTAGACCTTCAAACATACAATAATATTGTGATCATTAGTTACAAACACCATACAAAGTTAATACAATTTTTTGGTACCAGAAGTGGGGTGTGGACTAACAAATACCTAAAATGGGGATTATTTTATAATCAAGCAGTTACACAGACTGGAAGAATTTTAAAAAGTACGGTAGAAAAGCCTAGATTTCCTGAAACAGATTAATAGCAGAAATATGTATGTTAAGAACTGTACTAAGTAAGGACTCAGGAAGAGTGGAGAACATGACAGAGAAATCCTAAATCACTGTGGATGACTTAAATTGTTGTGAGTGAACCATTAGTAGAAATATGGATGTTAAAAAGTATTGCTGGTAAGAATTCAGGAGGAAATGAGGAAATGTTATTGGAAACTGCAAGAAAGAAGATCCTTGTTAAAGAGAGGCAAAAACTTAGTGGAACTGTGCCCTGTAGTTATGAGGGGGCACTTCTGAAAGTCATACTTGTAAGTAATGAACTTATATATTTAGTTGAGCAGTAATTCAAGAAAAGTGCTGAAAGTGCAGCTAAGTTTATTCTTGCTGCTTATAGTGAAATGCAAAGGAGAAGAGAGAAACACAACGAAGAGTTGTTAAATAAAGAAAGAATCAAGACTTGACAATATGAGGAAATTCTTAGTCTGTCCACACTGTAAAAGCACAAAGACACTTATGATCAAGAAAGTGCATCCTAAAGAAAACGGAAGATGTGGCTGGACTACCTTTTGCCAGTACCTTGGAAAGATCACAAGGTCAGAGTATTCAGTCACACAAGGCTCTTTGTAAGTGCGTGCTCTTATACTTTTCCAGCCATCTCAGCAGAATCCAAGCTAGAAATGAGATTACCTAAAAAAGAACCATGGAAGAAACCCACCAAATTCTTAGGAATGTTATACCAGTAGCAGAAATACTACCAGCTTGTGCTGACAGGGCAGAGAAGAAACAAAATGAAAGAAAACTATAGAACTCCAAGATTTTCCAGGCAATAAACAGGCTGATAAAATTATTTACCCCAAATATATTGCCTTTAATGAACAAGAAAGGATAATTCAGATGGTGGAGACTTGAATCCAGAGGATAGAACTGAGAGTCACAGAGAAAGCCTTGAAAAGGAATGGAGCTTGCATGGCTAAATTTCAAAACTGACTGGGACAATTGATTTTTCTTTGATTTCCTCCTTTTCAAACATAAGTGTCTAAAACTGTTATCCTATATATGTGTTGCTACTGCATTTTTTGCAGAAAAGTTGTTTATTAAAATCTACAAAATCGGGGCCAGTGAGATAGCTCAGCAGTCTAAATCACCTGCTTAAGCAAGCTTAGGCAACCACAGGGACCTCAGTTCAATCAATGGCACCACGTGCTGTGCCAGTCCCACCCCCAGGGCAGGCTGAGCCAGCCATAACATAAATAAATAAATAAATAAATAAAATCTACAAATTCACAGATGAAGTGGGAATGTGCTTCAAAATTGATTATACTCAGAGTTACCATACTTGATTCAATAAGAACTTGGGAAACTACCTTTCAGATTACTGACAGCAAGAACACACTGCCATAGCTGTATTCAAGCATATAAAAAATGTCACTACTGTTACATCTGTCACTTAAAAGTCCATGTTAAGGGTGAAAGAGGAGGAAGAGGTTGAAGAGAAGGTAAAGAAACAACAGATAGGGGAGGAAAAGGAAAGAAAGATAAGGAGGAATTAGGAGCAAGAAGGAGAAGAAAGAAGAAAGAAATGGAAGGAGGAAAGAGAAGAGAAGAAAAAGAAGATGCAAAAAAATGGTATGGAGATGTAGCTTGGCTTTAAAACTGGATTTAATCTCAAGTACAGAAAAAAAAGTCACAAAACTAGTGACCAGCAGCTAATAAAAATTTCACATCTTCATACCTATGCTTTCTATTGCCATGTGTGTGCTAGGACAGTGGGAAGACTTTCTACTTCATTTATGACTTCCAAATTTTGCACAAATCTAACTGGTAAGACCTACTTGTGTCCAGATTTTAGCTATGGGGAATCTGAAAGGTACCAATTTAACATTTGCGTACAAGAAATTATATTAGAAGAATAATGAAAAGATTCTGTATATCAGCTCACCAAACTTATTCCATATTTCATTTAACCTTTATAATACTTTAAATAGATATTAACATTTCCTAATTTATGGATAAGGAAATTGGAGTTCTGAGGGTTTCAAAGGGTCATATATGATCTCACAGCTTAGAATTTAGGTCTCTCTGAATTTAAAGTTCATGTTCATAACCACTACATACATGTAAGTGTCACCTTAGTCCTCGGAAAACCAAAGATATAAGGAAGATGATAATTGAGTAGCAAAATAATGGTAAAAAAAAAAATTATACACACTCTTCTGCATCAGTCCGCCATCGAGTGCATGCTCTCACCTACTACGCTAATCATGTCTTCTCACAAGACTTTCAGAATCAAACGATTCCTGGCAAAGAAGCAAAAGCAGAATCGCCCCATTCCTCAGTGGATTTGTATGAAGACAGGTAATAAAATCAGGTACAACTCCAAGAGGAGACACTGGAGAAGGACCAAGCTAGGACTGTGAGGAGTTGCATGTGAGCTGCAACACATTTATCCTCTGGGGGGTCACAAGACGATGTCTGCTTTCAATCATAGTCAAGACAATACTGAATATAAAGTTTTAAAAATAACCATTGCCTGGACAGTGGAATATGCTTAACCGGGAATTTTTTTTTTTTTTTCTGTATTCAGTACTATTGAATCAATAAATGTTTGAAACATTTTTTGAAAAAAAATTATACACAAAAACACTTGCTGGATTTTTGTCTGGTTTTGGTATCAAGGTAATACTTGCCACCAGGAATGAGTTAAGGAGAATTACCTCTCTTTACATTAAAGAGTTTAAAGAATATTGGTGTTAAATCTTCTCTAAATTTCTTATAGAATTTACACTGGAGCTGTAGTGATTTCACTCTTTTCATTCCTCACTGCATGAATTTGAGTTCTTTCTTTTTTGTAAGTTTGGGTAGGGTTTTATCACTTTTTATTTATCCTTTCAAAGAACCAACTCTTTGATTCGTTAATTTTTTGTATTAATATTTTAGTCTCAATTGCTTTAATTTCTGCTTTGATCTTTATAATTCTTCCCTTGTAGGAGCTTTGGGCTTGATTTGTTCTTTTTCTAGAAACCTGAGGTGCAGCATTGAGTCATTTATCTGTGCTCATTCTCTTTTCTTGATGTAAGAATTCACTGCTATAAATTTTTCTGAGAGCTGCTTCTACTGCATCCCAGAGGTTCCAGTAAGTTGTATTTGTATTTTTGTTTGACTATAGATATTGTTTAATTTCTTCTTTAATTTTATCTGTGACTCACTGGTTATTCATGATGTTGTTATGTCTATCACCATGCACTAAACTAAAGCAAAATGAATTAAAGATAAAAATATTAAAATAGAAACATTAAATCGACTGGAAGAGAAAGTAGAAATCGTAAAGACTTCCTCATAGGTGAGTGTAAGTAGACAGAGAGTTCATGAGCAAAAGCCAAACTGCATGGGAAATACTTCAAATAATCAACAACTGGAATCTCATCTTATTAAAAAGCTCTTGCAAGCCGGGCGTGGTGGCGCATGCCTGTAATCCCAGCACTCGGGAGGCTGAGGCAGGAGGATCGATGCGAGTTCGAGACCAGCCTGGGCTACAAAAGTGAGCTCAAGGCCAGCCTGAACTGCATAGTGAGACCCTGTCTCAAAAAGGCAAAAAAAAAAAAAGCTCTTGCACATTGAAAGGAATCACCAACAGAATAAAATACAATGCATATATTGGGAGAAAAACTTAGCTAACTGTCCCTCAGACAAAGGACTTATATCTAGAACTTATAAATAATTGAAAAGAATCAGGCTTCTCAAATTCAAAGACCCATTCCAAACAATGGACATCTGAGATGAATACACACTTTCAGATGAAAATATACAAACGGAAAATAATTTTTTTTTAATGTTCAGCAGCATTGGTCATTTGAGAAATACAAACTAAAATAGCACTGAGATTTCATCTCATCCTGGAAAGAATGGCTGTCATCAAGAAATCAACCAATAACAAATGCTGATGGAGCGAAGAAGAAAAAGGAACTCTTCTCCACTATTGGTAGGAGTGTAGACTGGTGCAACCATTGTAGAAATCAATGTAGAGATTTCTCAGAAAACTAGAATTAGAGGCCCATTTGACCCAGGAATTCCCTTTAAAACATTATACTACAGAGATATATGTGCACCCATGTTTAGAGTATCACAGCTTGTCACAGATAAATATTGGAAACAACCCAAATACCCAATGACCAAGGAATGGGCAAAAAAACATGTGGTATCTTTATACAATAGAGTACTACTCAGCTACAAAGAAGGATAAACTCAAGACTTTCATAGGTAAATGGATGCAACTAGAGACCATACTCATAAATGAAATAAATCAGATTCACATTTATAAACATCATATTGTCTCCTATGTGTAAGAAACTGAAAGAGTAAATAAGATCCAGGATGTATAAAAAGATATTTTAAAAGGGAAAGAAACTGCCCAAAAGGAAAGAACACCTGGGATGGAAGAAAGGAGAAAAGAAGGAAGGGAAAATAAAACATACAAACACACAAGATAGCTAAGATAATTATACTACTAATTTCTTTTAGTTCATTGAAGGGAATGGTTTTTACTTACGTTGCTTGATCAGTCTTGCATGCTTATATCTAAACTGAGCAACTATTTTGAAGGCAACAATATTAATATACCGACTATTGCTAATTTCCTGTTACCTTGTTCTGAAATTCTGTGATATTTTTTCATTTATTTTTTTCTCTTTAAAATAAATAAATAAAAATTTTTTAAAAATATTAGAAATCAACCCCTTTAAAAAATTAAAACATACTTGCTGTACCAAGTAAAAGAAAGATCACTCGATTATAAATAGTTCCAGAATATATACTATGCATCCAGCCATGCCCTAAGTTTTGAGAACACAATGACAACAATATCCCTACCTGCCATTGATTGAAAGACTAGAGTAGAAAGGGGTGTCAGCCAAACAACCACAAAGATGAACTGAAGAGTGTGACTGTTTGAGAACTAATAAGGAGCCTGTTCCAATAGAGGAAATAATTAAAGCCTTAGTCCATGAAGATCTTAGAAGGTGGTCTCAGTGAAGTTATAATTGTACTAAGAGATTGCTATTCCCTTAAGAAGAACTAGTTAAAACAAAACAAAACAAAACAAACAAAGAGCCAGGTAGAGTCAAAATTCTATAGAGGATACTTTAAAAGCCCTAAGATAATTTTGATCTTCTTGAAAGACTATAAAAGTTCATAAGATAATAAGAAATTACCAGACCAAAATCTATAAAAAGAACATAAAATATAAACAAATATTCAAAGCTACTTTTACCCTGAGGATATTTTCTGATCCTCAAAAAAAATTTTGGTAGTGATTCTTCTATGACTGGGGGGAAGGGAACCAAAGCCACAATCCCACCCATGTAAGATGATCTCATAAAGGGCTTTACTTTTAGGGTGAGGGTGAACCAGAAATAAAGGAGTCTTCTTGTGAGCCTGAAGTTCATGTTTCAATAACACGAATGGAGGTTAAGAAATCTCAAGTTTGAATTAACTAGCAGTACCCAGAAACCAAGCCAAACAAATGAAAAACATCTCTGAAAGGACTATTCCTAAAATAATTATTTCACATTAATGACTACCATATAATCAACAATAACAAGGCACACACAAATGTAAGATACCATGAACCAAACAACTGAAACAGATTCATAACACTTTAGATAATAGAATCCTTCCAGTCTGTAAACATTTATAATGTACAAATAAATAAGATAGAAAATATCTACAGGAACAACTGCTTTAAGAACTAAAGGATTAACAGAAGTTAACTAAAGGAAAAGAGGTGGATGTGGGATAAAGATATTCCTAACAAAGGAGCCCGTAAGTTTCATGTTCTATCTCACCACAAGGCCATAGCACATTAGATAGTACAAAGAGGCCAACAGAGCTGGATTTCAGAAAGCAAGTGGGACAGAACATAGTATGACAATAAAGAACTGAGATGAGTGGAAGCTGGATTCTGTTAAGCATATTAGTCTCTGTCCTGGGAGCCACTGAAAGTTACCATTGACGAAGACTTGAAGGTCGTAAACCAGAGCTGAGGGACAAACTTCAGTTTTGGAAAATTATTCCAGTCTCCTTTATAGCTCCAAAAGGATCTTTTCTATCCTTGTTCTATAGGAACTAGCACAATAATCCTGAGGTACTTAATGAACTGGTACTCCTGTCCCCAGTGAGCAATTTTCACAGTAAAGCCCTGAGAAGGACAGAGGTCTATCTTAAGGGACCTGCTGAGTAAAAACTCTGTTTCAGTTCATTTCCTCTGGGAATACAGCACAGAAATAAAAGTAGGTAAGGAAGTTTCTGTTGGCAGAGTCAACCGAGGATCCTATCACCTTCTACCTACTAGACCCTGATGTACATTCCTGCAGACAGAGCCTCCCAGAACCATGGCCTTAGGCAATCTGAGCTCTCAGTGATGAGTCACACAATCTGAGCAGACAAAGCAGCTATGTGCTGGTGCACATATATGCAGGAGGAGATTTGCGGTAGGACCTCACATATTCATCCTTGGTCCCGAACTGAGCTCAGAAATGTAGTGTTACTAAAGTATCAGGGGAAACTTGCAACCTTGACCGTGTTTTAGAGAACAGTAAATGTACCTCCCCAGCAGCTCATGAAGTTCCTCCCACATCAAGCTGGGTAGGAGATGCTATGGACACATCACCCACACAGGGCCCAGCCACTCCCACCCACACAACATTCATCACCCCCAGTCTGCCAGGCCCTTGTCCCTGCATGCCAAGGAGCCTCCAGCCTTCCCCTCACCCTGCAGAGGCTCCCAGAGGATCATGGATAGGTCATGACCTCCACAAGCCTTACTCAACCCTAACTTCTACTCTGAGCCTTCTAGTGGAGCCCCAACAGGCTACCAGGCAGACCACCATCAACCCAGGCTTTTCTTACAATGGTGGGGCCTTTGAGGGGAAAGTTCATTTTGTCAATCAGCCTATTGTTGGTCTGCCAAGCACAGGCTCGTCCTCCCCCGGTGTGTCATTGGGCCCTGTTGACACAGATGTCAACTGTCAAGGGTGCCCTCCACCCTCCACCTCCTTCCTGGAGCATCCTGCAGGCCCAGCACAAGGGCTTCTGTCGCAATGCTCCCCACTGGCCCTTTGCAAGAATCAAGATTGCCACACCTCAGAATTGCCAAAACTTGACTGGATACTTCATCATGAGGATTGGCCATGGAGGCTGCAGCTGACATGGACAGCTATGGCAGATACTTGACTGTATGCCAGATGACAAATCCCAATTGAGTGAAACCTGCAGACTTCACAATATCTGGGCCCAAACCTCCTCCCATCTTCTCAACAAAAGCAGCAGGTGGTAACACCCTGGGGCCCCATTTCCAGGATGGGAAGAAAGAGGCTATATCTCCATAATTTGTGCACAGACAAGTCTAGCAAACAGACTTAAATCATAACATTGGCTGGGATGTCCCACCTTCTTCAGATCCACCCCAAATTCACCTTGAGGAGGGAGTTGTGAGCAGTATGCAAAATGAGAATGTGCGCAATGGTCTCCAGTAGTCCCAATCCAATTCCTATATTTCCCTAGCCCCAGCAAACCTCAGGATAGAAGACAGTTATACCATGGCAACCCATGCATGGAAAAGACAATTGCCAGAGCATAACAGAAAGCCTCCGAATTCACTTAACGATTAACTTAATTCACTTAACAGGTCCCAAGGAAATCTACTATAATTTGACGGGAAAATACCTATGGAACATTTCACTCTATAGGTCACCATGATTCTACTGAGTTGTCATGTCTGTAGTCTCCAAAATGTCCACAAACCATGGTCAAGACTATAAGAGAAGTTCTCTGGCTTAATTCACACCGTCAACACTATTGCTCAGGAAAGGAGACCAAGGCTTGCAAGGAGAAGGACTGTCCCCACAATTAGCCAAGTCAGGCCAGTGCCCCAGTCGCCTTGAAAGGATGCTGTATAGGGCAGGGGATGAGGCCTGGGGCCCTTTCTTAAGACATTTAGTTAAGCACAGCCAATTATCCCTTCCTAAGATCAGGCAAGATTTCATACCTGGGGGCCAATCCCACAGAGCTGTAGCAATAAGTAAGGGATAGAGGACAGAGGTAAGGAGCCAGGTACAAGGCTGGCCTACCTCAGGCCAGGATAGGTTGACAGGATAGGGTTTTGAGTCTTCCAATTTTGAAATATCTGTGAAATAACTATTTTGAAATTTCTTCCAGATAAAACCAAACTTGGTTTTAATGGCTTGGTACCTTGAGCACTGGCCTAGTATGTGGCAAATAGTCTCCCCTATCCTTGTAACCCAAAGGACCAGCTCCATTAACCCTAGTCTGTAGCCTGTCAATAGGACAAGATCTGGCAAAGCATGGGGCTCTGCCTGGGAAAATTCTACTGGCAGTGAGTAGCCCAGGTGGTGTAACAGGTAAGGAACATGACAACTCCCTCCTCAATGTTCAAGCCCAGATCCCATGTCTAATGTGGTGCCTGTCACATCAGAGTATCCAGTGAATATATGTTGCCTTTGTAGTGCTGAATCTGTAATTCTAAAAATCCAAGTACTTAGTGCAATAATTTATCTTCTAAAGGAAGTTCCAACCCACGGTGTCCTTCTTCTAAACAGCTCTAACAGCTGAACACTGGCATTGCTGGACAAGACTGCTGAGCTCTACAAACTACTGCCTTGGTCTATAGCCCATTGCTCTTTATGTAAAACAAGCCTGTGAGGTGTCCTGAGCACAAAGAAGCTAAGGAAACATGTTTTTTACTACAGAAAATTTGGTCCTAACAGACCCAAAAGCAAGCCATAGAAAGAACTTAAGGAAAGCTGTGTCCACCAAGCCTTTAATCTGGAAGTTCTTCAGAGAGCATGTCTCCCCACCTTCCACTATACCTTGACTAACAGACTTCCACAGCAGTGCCAAAGGAAGGCAGAAATTGCACCAAAGACCATTCTAGAAGACCCAATCTATTCTCTAAGTCTAAATTCCTCCTAAAACAGAGGAACCAAGATGTTAGTCTACAATGGTGAGATTGGCAATATTTTTTAAGGCTTGTACAGATACTTTAACAACATAGAGGCAGGCTCACCAGAAGAGCCTCAACACAGTCTTTGCCTTTATTTTTTACCCTGATCGAAATTTAGAGCTGGGGAGATAGCTCAGCGATCTAAGCACATGCCTGTCAAATGCAAGGACCCAGATTCGATCCTTGGTACTGCATGTCTTGATGGCCCCCCAAAGTCCCAGGCATGCAGAGCTGGCCACCCAAACTGGGTGTGCTGGTGCACATCTGTAATCCCAGCTCTGGGGAGGATGAGACAAGAGTATCACTATGAGTCCACGCTGTATAGCAAGACCTTATACCAAATTAATTAAAGTTTTTTTTAATAAAAAAGAAATTTAATCATTTCATATTGCAGCAGATAGCTCTATGTATTATGCAATATGCAAGAAATGATCAAAAACTATAGTGAATATTTAAGTTTAAAAATGTTATTATAATAAAAGACATATTGCCATTAATCCCTCT
Organism: Myocastor coypus; assembly: GCA_004027025.1. Taxonomy (NCBI): domain Eukaryota; kingdom Metazoa; phylum Chordata; class Mammalia; order Rodentia; family Myocastoridae; genus Myocastor; species Myocastor coypus. Next base: position 11,779 of record PVJA010028503.1, on the reverse strand, counting down.
GAATATACTCCTCCTTGCCTTACACACACTTGTCCAATGCTTTTTAGCAATGTGCGCCATGATTCAATTTCAGGTATGCTGGTTATTTAATTGTATTTGAAAAACACCTCCAAACACCATTCACTTGTTTGATAACTTCTCCTGAGTGTCCACTGGGCGGCATGCATGGAACTGGGGCAGCTCCTGGGGGCACAGAGCAGATGAGGATCTTCCCACTGGGTAGGGCATAAGTGGAACTCTCTCAGGGATGCCTGCCTCCAGTCCTATGGCCCCACTCAGCACTGTGATCACAGTGCCTTCTGAGGCCAACCCCGGGAAGACCTGATAATTCTCAAAAGCTCAGAGCATGGTCAGGAGACATATTCTGAACCTGAATCAGTCACACAAGCAGTATTGATGGTCTGGGTCTCAGCTATCTCACCTGTACAGTGGGGATATAAAGATCTGTCCTGGGTATAGTCAAAAGTCCAAAGGAGGGAAACCAGAATACCCATATGATGCTGCTTATTATAACCCTCCATGTCCTGCTGTAGAGGACACAGAGGATACGAGAGGTCAGAATCCCTTCCTTAGAAAAGGTTCTCAAATCTGTCTTAAAGTCCTATCCACAAACACTCTTATCAGGACCCCTAGTTGTGTCAACCCCACTTCCTCTTACCAGAGCCCTGTGCAACATGGACAAAAAACTAGTCACTCCTTCTGCCCCAGGTAGAGACAGAATAATGACACAATTCAACACCCTGATTAATCCTACTCAACGCTAGCAGTGGGGCAGAGTTGGGAAAGGAGGCAGGACCTCATTGTGACTCACCTACACAAGGTTACTGCCCACAAGGGCTGGTCTGACCTAGAGGTAACTAGAAGAACATGAAGTGCGTTCCTCTTTCCACTTCAAGTATCTCTTCCATGGCTCTAGTTCTCACCATTAGACTGAGTTTCTTTGGATGCTAGACTTAAGGAATCTCAATTTTTACAGACTATCTGATTTCTAGTTAGATTTTTTAACTGAAATCTAATCACAAAAATGGATCCCACCACCAGAAACAGTTCTGAAATTTTCTTCTTTAAGAAATTCCCAAGTTGGGGCCTGGCGGGATGGCTCAGTGGTCTAAAGCACCTGCTTAGGAAAGCTTGGGTGGCTGCAGGGACTGCAGTTCGATCCTCGGCACCACATGCTGCACCAGCCCTGCCATGAGGGCAGGATGAGCCGGCCATAAAAATAAAAAAATAAACAAACAAAAGTTCTGAAATAAAAACAACTCTTTATAAAAAATAAATAAGTAAATAAATAAAAAATAAAAAAAGAGAAAAAGAAATTCCCAAGTTAAGAAGAAAGGAACGGAACCTGGCAGGATGGCTCAGTGGTCTAAAGGGCCTTCTTAGGAAAGCTTGGGTGGCTGCAGGGACTGAGGTTCCATCCCCGGCACCACATGCTGCACCAGCCCTGCCCTCAGGGTAGGCTGAGCCGGCCATAAAAACAAATAAATAAACAAATGAAAATTCTGAAACAAGAAAAAAAATAAAATTAAATTAAAGGAAGGAAGGAAGGAAAAGAAAGAGAAAGAAAGAAAGAAAGAAAGAAAGAAAGAAAGAAAGAAAGAAAGAAAGAAAGAAAGAAAGAAAGAAAGAAAGAAAGAAAGAAAACAAAATTCACAGGTCATACTTTGGGATATTTAGCCCTCAAGGAGTCTTCCAACTTGGAGGGTAAGCCATAAGGGAAGCAACCAAGAACCTGGAAGATTTCAGAATCCAGCTGAGAGACACTGAACTCAGCACCTTAGAAACCAACGTTCCCTTCCTTTTCTTCCCAACTTTCTTGGACTCAGAAAAACAAAACCAAAAACCAACTTGATCACAAACTCCAGAGACATGACTGATACCAATGAATGAATCAAGGAGCCAAAACTCCCTGCTTTCTCACTACCCACAACACACAATTTCATGTCAGTGGGCTCACATATTATGACCTGTGAGTGATCTTTAGCCCCTGGTTGACCACAACTAATTTATACCAAGCATTCTGGAACATCTACCTAAGACATAACCCAGGATGGCTCAGGGGCTGAATGGTCTATGGCATTTGGGCTATCATCTCTAAGCCACAGGCATCTGGGCCAGACAGGAAGTGTTGGAGGGTTCTGGAACCATCTCACAGGCCCAGCCCACTCTGCCTTGCATGAGGGCCTGTGTGAGATGTCCTGTTCCGGTTTACCTACAAACTGTTGGAGATCAGGGGTGAGTCTTATTCATTCTCTGACTTCCAGGGAAGAAGAGTAACTTAGAAAACATGGATGGCTAGGCTGCAGATGACCTCCATGGAATGATGTTTAGAAAAGTAGCAGATGGCAATGACCCTAGACTTGTATATCATGTGCATCACTGCTTCTGCTCCTAAGAGGGCCCTCAGTGGTAATCTCTCCTTCCCTTGCCTGGACAGGACAAGGACTGAGACCAATGTGTAGAGGCCTCACCAAGACACCTTCTGGCTTCGTATTCCTTCTGGCAGCGTTGTGGGAGATACCTAGGAATCGGTCCACTGCTCTTCATTGGGGTTCATCTCCAGGCCCCTCCCAACCCTCCTTCTCCCCAGGGAGCTGCCAAACTTCACTGAGCCAGGAATTCCTGAGGAATAGATACATTCCTTCCTGTTTTCCCCTACTCCAGGAAGGAAGCATAAGAAATTACAGAGAGCAGGTGACATAGGTGGCTGAACAGTGACCACACAGGCTCAGGAACAACTTGCTTAATCAAGTATCTAACCAGAGGAGGCCACCCCCAAACCAGATTCACTTCCACATGCCTCCATCATGTCCCCTATCATGAGCCCCCATCAATAGGCCCAGCTCTATCTCTGATGGATACCGATATATCTCTGGCAAGGCTACTGTACTGCACAAGATCTAGAGCTTGGGTTTGGTTTGAAAGAAAGAAATGGCATGTAAGAGAGAGCAACACCCCTGGAAGGTGAGTCCACCCAACTAGTTCCAGTGCCCACAAAAAGTAATCTCAATCTTACCTGGCCAAAGCTACAGCAGGGGTCAGTTCAGACCCTAGGGAACTCAGGTCAGACCCAACAGGTCCCTGTACCACTTCTGTCTTCAAAGAGTAGAGGCAGCAGCCAAGAAGTGGAACTCCTTGGTAAAGGGCCAGCTTTACCCCTGTCACTCACTCCTGAACCTACAGTACTCTCAGAGCAACCCATGTTCCCTGCAGCTGACATCAAGCAAAAGATGCTCAAGGCCAGATGAGGCAGGGCAGACCCCACAGCTCTCCACCCAGCTGGTTCCCAGCTTCACCTGCCCTCCCTGGAGTGACAAGGGATCCAACGTGCCTTCGCCAACCCCCACCCCACTCCACCAGGCACTTTTCTCAAAGCCAACACTGGCAATTACTCCTAATTACACGATGTGACAAGGTGCTGGGGCCTGAGCACTTAACTCAGGCCCTGCATTATGCAACGTTTTTAATCCTCTTACTTAAGGTAGAAAATTGATATGGTGCTCTAAGTTCACGTGAATGACTGGAAAAATAATTCTAAGAAATAAAAACATCGCCATCAATATCACCTTACAGGCTCCTGAAAGGATTAAAAGCATGCATACCTTGAATTGTCAAGTGCCCTCTGTTGAACTCTCCTTGTGCCTTGTTGATGTGAAGGATCCTCAGGTGGAGAGGGACCGAGTGGGGATCCCCTGGAGATCGGGCAGCATTTCTGTGGCTCAAGGAGAGCTCCCAAGGGGCTGTCTACATCCTCGGGCTCTCCAGCCCAAGCCTGTGCCACAGCCTGCTTGGGCCCCGCACTCCCCTGAGTAACAGGCACACAGCCTGGCATCTGCCTGTCCACACAGACCTCTATCCCTCGCTCATCACTAAGGTCGGCTCCACTTCAAGGCTAGGACAGATCCTCTACAGCCTTGCTGAGCATGCCCGACCTTTAGGACACAACTGCAGGTGCCACAGGCCAGAGATAACCCCTCACAAGGACCGAGACCACAAGAAGCAGGGAAGCCCTGGCATTCCCATCAGGAGATCCTCTGCCTACGCTGGGCTCCCTGATGTCCCTGTGATATGCTCTGTCAGCTGTTGTTGGCTGATATGCTACATGCAACTCACCTAAGGCCACTGGACACTCCAATTGCCCACCAGCATAGGTGGACAAGCAAAAGCACCTGCCCTCCCTTACCTACACTCAAGCCCAGGGCCTGACCATTGGATGGGAGGGAGCAGCCCGACACCAGCAGGTACAATTACAGTGGCTGGGTCCATTAAAACTTGGGAATAAAGAGCTAGCCTGGTAATTGCCCCTAATCCCCTTCCAGGCTTTGTCTGCTAGCAGCACTGCTATAAGCCTAATAGTGTGAGGTGAGCACCCAGACTCCTCAGCCCTCCCCAGTGCTGCCTCAGGCAGTCCAGAGTGGGGACATTCAGTGCAAGCCTACCAAGATGCCTTTCCTAAAAGGCTTTCTTGACAGGACCCTCCAAGGAGAGGTCCCCATAGGATGATGAGGTTCCTAGGACTACAAAATAGTGGCAACATTGGTGGCAGAAAAGAAGAAAGATTTCAGACCCTACAGGGATCTGGTGGCTGGGCACAAGCGAGGCTCACGCATCTGGACCCAACAGCCACTCCCACCATGTGTTCTGTTCATGCACAAACATACTTCTGTGCTTAAGGAACTTCACTAGATAGCTTATGTGACAAGACATTTCACCAGGCATAAAATTTATCCTTCTTTATGGCAGAGGAATACTTCATTATATATAAAAACAGGCGCATTGTTTTTATCTGTTCCTCAGTTAATGGCCCTTTGGTTGTTTTCTAAGACTTAGCTATCCCAAACTGTGCTTCTATAAACATGAGTGCACATTGTGATGTTTCTAATTCTTCTGGGAAAATACTCAAAGGGTGAGAACTGGGTCAAATAGGACCTCCAGTCCTAGTGTTTTGAGGAATCTCCATACTGCTTTCCACAGTAGCTGTACCAGTCCACACTCTCACAGTGCAGACTGGTTCATTTGTCCCCACCACCCTGCCAGCTTTTGTTGGTTGACCCCTTGACGATAGCCATTCTTTCCAGGGTGAGATGGAATCTCAGTGTTGTTTTGCATCAGATTTGCATCTCTCTAATAACAAGTGATGGTGAACATTTATTCATATAGTTATTTTTTGTTTGTACTTCTTCATCTAAGAAGTGTGTGTTCATCTCAGATACCCATTTTGGATTGGATCTTTAAATTTTGGAGGCCTGATTTTTTTTCAATTCTTTATTCTTTCAATTCTTTCTAGATATAAACCCTTTGTCTGAAGGGCAACTGCCTAAAAGCTTTTTGCCACTCTGGGTTGTTTTTTCACTCTGTTGGTGATTTCTTTTGTTGGCAAAACTTTTTAACAAGTTGAGATCCCAGTTATTGATTCTATTATTTCCTGTGTGACTAGGTTTTGTTCATAAAATCTTTACCTACACCTATGTGTTATCAAGAGTTTTGCCTATCTTCTCTTCCAGCAGATTTAGTAGTTCTAACATTTAGGTCTTTGAACAATTTCAATTTTAGTTTAGTGCAAGGTGATAGGTATGGGTCTAGTTTTAGTCTTTGGCATATAGAAAGCTCATTTTTCCAGCACCATTTATTAAGGAGGCTGTCTTTCTTCCAGCGAATGTGTTTGGCTCCTTTGTCAAAGATAAGATAGTTGCATGGGTTTGGAGCTGTTTGTGAATCTTCTAAACTGTTCCATTGATCCTCGGGTATTTTCTTCCCAGTGCCATGCTGCTTTACCACAGTAGCTTTGTAGTATAGTTACAAGTCAGGAATTGTAATGCCCCAACTTGCCTTTGTTGTTGAGAGTTGATTTTGTTCTTCTTGGTCTTTTCTGGCTCCAAATGAGTTTTAGGAATGTGTTCTCTAGTTCTGTGAGGTATGCTAATGAAATTTTGATTATGATTGCATTAAACATGTATAACAATTATGAGTGTATAGTCATTTATACTATGTTGGTTCTTTCTATCTGTGAACAAGGGATATCTTTCCCTTTACTGTTTTCAGAGTGGAAGTGTTCTGAGAGGGATTAATAGCAATGTGTCTTTTACTGTAATAAATTTTAAAAATTTAAATATTGACCATATTTTAATCATATATATTATTAAATTGATATATATGTTTATATTTGATGGCTACAAAGAACAAAGAGCTCTAAATATGTAAAAATAGGAATTTTAAAACTCTAAAATAAGTTCATAAAAGTAGAAAACATAATTTAGACAGCAATCCAAAATGTAACCTTTTCAGACCCCTAAGAAACCCTGAGGCCTTTTAGAAGGTCCATGATACCAAAATGATGCTCATAATCCCACACTAAACAGTAGCTGCCTCTCTTTTTTTCTTTTTTTTTTTCTTTTTTTCTTTTTTTTCTTTTTTTTTTTTTTTTTTTTTTTTTTTTTTTTTTTTTTTTTTTTTTTTTTTTTTTTTTT
>PVJA010028502.1:0-27548 GCA_004027025.1 Myocastor coypus | reverse complement strand
AAAAAAATAAAAAAAAAAATAAAAAAAAAAAAAAAATAAAAAAAAAAAAAAAAAAAAAAAAAAAAAAAAAAAAAAAAAAAAAAAAAAAAAAAAAAAACAAATGGAGGATCAGTATGAATTACCATTACTATAATTTTTAGTGACTTATAAAGGTATTGTGTTTCAAAAAACTAAAATATATAAAATCTTGAAAAACTAAAAAAAAAAGGGGGGGGGTTGTTTATAAGACAGAGGGACAAGGAGCCAGAGAATCAGAAAAAGATTCTAGCATTACTTCAAAAAGATTATAAAACTTTTCTACTTAAATCCCTTCATAGTTATATTTATAATAATTACATATTCAAGCTTTTAAAAAAATGAACTGCCTCCTATGATTTTAATATTGCATTAAAATGACAACTATAGTTTTAAGTGGCTATTTACAGGAATCTTGACACTCTTGTAAAATTGGCTGCCACAGTAATCTCAGCAAATAATTAGCTCCTCAGGGAAAATCCAACTCTTTATAACTTCTAGTTGAAATAGAAGATAGCCATTAGCTCTTCTTCCTAAATTATGCACACTTGTACCTTAGTTCATGAACTCAATTCTTTCCATGATTCTTGTTACAAACTGATTGGATGAGGACTGAATCAAATTCAATAGTCAAGGTCAATAATGACCTTATGGAAAAATTTGATTCAGTTCTCATCCAATTCACTTTGGTACCAGAATAGTGGGAGGAATTGAGTTCATAAACCAACATACCACTTGTACACTTATTTCTTATATATTGTTATCCACTCCATTTGTATGGAAAATTAATTTTCCTAGAAGTACATCTCTCTTCAAGATATATAAACATGTATGTATCTACTTAAGGTTGACTGTTAGCAAGTTTTTAAAAATGCATTGGAAAGTTTATAGTTTTGCAAGTTAAAGGAGATGGAAAATTCAACTCCATTCTTTTTTTGCATTTCATAATCCCCTATGACTAGAATCAGACAACAAATTAAGTACAGTGAGTGATCATTCTTCTTCTTACTAGGGACTATTGACAGTTTTCCAGCTAAGAGTATTAAATAACTCATATTTAATAATATTAAGTAGAAATAATGGATCCTAATATAAATGTTTTAATATATTTATATATAGTGTTTTAGTCTAAAAGGGATTTGAATTGATTTAAAAGATAACAAAAATGGAACAAAATAAAATAAAGATGAAGTAAATGGAAAATGAAAGCAAGTTGAAGCCAGAAATAGTTTGTTCTCAATGTAAATTCCATTTAAGTCCCCAATTAAGGTGTTAATCGACATATTTTATTTATTTATTTTTGTCTTTTTGAGACAGGGTCTCGCTGTACAGCTCAGGCTGGCCTTGAGCTCAGTTTTGTAGCCCAGGCTGGTCTCAAACTCGCACCGATCCTCCTGCCTCAGCCTCCCGAGTGCTGGGATTACAGGCATGCACCACCATGCCCTGGTTAACCGATATACTTTAGACTCAAAACCCTTCAAGTGAATAATTATATGACATTCTCAAAAATAATTGATCAGCAACAGAGTATCCTAAATGTAGAAGACATAGTATATGTCTATACACTTAGCAAAACCTGTGTCTGTCTGTCTCTGTTTCTGCCACATCCATGCAAACACACAAACTTCTTAGAAGTTGATTTTATTGATTCTGATAAACTTAATCCAGAATGATTTTATATTTTTTTCTACTTAAAACTCCCTTTATATCATATTTGGGTGGGTAAAAGGATTTTTCTAGATGGCACATAATAAGGTTAATATCAGAGATTTGAAGCACCAGACAGAATAGAGTGCAGAGCAAGATCTACTCCAGTGAAGACAATCCCAGAAACCCAAGCCTTGTTGATTGATTAATAGAGACTACAAAGAAGCAATGAGGGAAAAAAGGAGAGATGAGGGGAAAAAAGAGGGAGAGAGGGAAGAGGAGAGGTAGAGAGCGGATGAGAGACAAGAGAGAGGGAGAGAGGGAAAGAACCTGAAAAATCTTAAGTACAATTAAAGAAAAATTAAAGGTAATATTAGGAATACAAAATTTCAATCATTCAAATAGGTCACTTCTTAGAAAGTTGGTACCACTTGCTTTTCATCTTCCTCTTTAACAACCCATTCTATCACCTGCACATCCAACATTAACTCATGGTTCTTTCTTCAAAAGCACAACATAAGTTCTTTTTTCAACAGATTTCCCCTAATTGGCAATACCCAAAAGAACAAGATCTTGAATTAAGCACAGGACAAAGTGCCTATCTCATGCCTATTCCACATAGTTTCCAAGCTGTGAGTCTTTGAAAAAAGTCACTGGCTGTGATAAATCAAAGGTTTGCTAGGATTCTTACGATCTTCCTGCATCCAGGCACCTTTTCATAAGCCCTGAACCTTCTATTTCAGTCAGATTGTAACCTTACACTACTGCTATGTATAACCATGGCTTGATATCAGACCTGTGCTGCATCCCCAACTTACTTACTGATAAGCCAGGTCATTTATCATGTCCAGGACTCACTAAAGGATACAGTAATTTATATAAATCAAACAAATCAAATGAAATGGTACTGAGAGTTGACCAGTGTGAAACAGTACCTATTGTGGGCACAGGAGTGTGATTCTTCAACACTAAGAGGAGCACAGTCTTCCAGTGGTTGAAAGATCTTTGCAGGGACAGAAAACCTGGTTGTGATCCAGTTAACTAGTTCTTGTTGTATGAAACTAAAATATCATCATCTCATCCTCAACATCTAAGCAGTGTGCCTGGATCAGGAATACCATATGATCTCTAAGATAGCCTTCCTTTCCTCAAGCCTGTGTAACTTCACATGTACCAAAAATGAGGACTTTTCTAATTAATTTCTTTTTCTTTTTTTGTCTTTTTGAGACAGGATCTCGCTATGCAGTTCAGGCTGACCTTGAGCTCACTTTTGTAGCACAGGCTGGTCTTGAACTCACACCAATCCTCCTGCCTCAGCCTCCCAAGTGCTGGGATTACAGGCGTGCACCACCACGCCCGGCTTTCAGAAAATTATTAGTTATGTATTCAACTTCATTCCTTTAGATTTCAGGACTAATCTTTGAAGATCAGAAAGAACATGTAAGGCAATGTTGATGCAAAAAAAAAAAAAAAAGGAATATAATATTGTGGAATGATCAAACACTGTTGGAACTAGGCAATTTTGACACTACATTGTGATCCTGCCATACTGGTTATATAAGCTTTACAAAGCTATTTCAGCTTTTGTAGAATTTGTTTATTCCACAAAATAAAGCAAAATATTAGTGTGTGAACACTTGAATTCTCAACTTACAGTAGAATTTGTTTTCACTGAACTGACCAAGCTTCCTTATATGATAACTACACTTTTAATAAAGGAATATGGCAAATACTTAAAGAAATTACACCTAAAATTCCTATATGATTTAAAATAATAAAATTAAGGTAACGTTAAATTATAAAAATGATTGTTTTCATTTTACTACCAAATTGTGATAATGTGTAACAACTGAACATCTGATGTATACTTCAAACTAAGCTGTCAAATATTTAAAAAGCCATATGGAGAAATATATTTTAAACTTGTAATGACAACACATTAATGAGAAAAAATGTACACTAAAAGGCCCTCAAAGGGAGCAGTTAAGTATTATTTTAAATCCTATTTTCATAAAAGTGCACACAAATGTTAGAGAGATTATTTGTTAATAATGAAAAATCATTTCAATACCAGGCAGAAAATCACAAATTGCTTTTTTTCATCTCTCATATTAGTAGTTCAATAGATTCATTTAAAAATCTTTCTGATCATTTACTCTGACTCACTGAAAGCAAATTTTCAAAAGTAAAGAACCTATAGGGCTTTTCATTTTCTATTAAGTATCATAGAAATATCTAACATCAATAAAATATGACAGCTCTGGAGCCAAATATGACAAATTTTATATTGTTCTAGTCCATTAAAACAGGATAATCACTGATATCAGCAGAAAGGAAGATCCCATAGTAAAAATAGAAATATGAATTCAATTCAAGTATCTGAAAATATCAGCTAGTTTTGTAGGTTCTCTTAAGTGTAGGTTACCCTACACTTAAATGTTAGTAACAGGACTTGTGGGAAGGTGGAAGAATAATGAGCAGCAAAGAAACGACCTCTCCAATATTTGGAATTGAGATACAGGCATATAGCAACATGAGAAAGAGAAGAAGGAGGGAAGTGGGTGCTTGCGACCCAGCGAAGATATGAAATGAGAATTAAAGCTACCAGGAGAGCAGAGAGGCACCACAACACACAGAAAGAGGCGAAGTTTTGCAAGCAGCACTTTCTCCCTAAGTGCCAGATCAAGGCATGAGAGAGGTAGCTCAAACCTGCAGAGCCACAGTGACTACTGGCAACACTAGAGCCCTCCACAGAGAAATGCACCAGTGCTAAGGACTGCAGCAGCTGGTGAGATGTTCAGGTTCAGATACACCCCAGAAGAGGGGGATAGGCTGGTAGTCATTTTGGAAAGGGACCAACTGAATTCAGGACTCAGAGGAGATGCAGGTTGGGTCCAGCTAGCTTCTCCAAGTATCAGGAAGAGGCACAGCCAAGAACAAGCCAGCAAGAGGCACCTGGAATGCTGTGGAATGAAAACCTCAGATCCCAACTTCACAACCAGAACCCAGAAGCAGCCTAAATTTCAGAGGAACTAAAGGGACAGGTATGCTGGAATGATGCACCACCTCCATAATTCTAATGGCTTGCTGAGCAGAATCAACATACACATGGGCTCTGTCTCACCCTCTGTCAACCAGTGACAACAGAGGCATGACCTGAACTAGAACAGGCTTGAGGAAAGGAAGGCTATCTTAGAGATCATATGGTATTCCTGCTTTCCTTTCTGATGTTTATGTAATTATTTTTCTATTTTTTCTGTTTCATGACTGTTCTTTTTATATAAGTGAGAACATTGTTACTAGTTTTTATTATTGTTGTTTTATTGTGTTCTTCTGTCTGTTTCTTCACTTTTTCCTTTCTGTCTTCACCAGTTCCCAAAGTCTGTGCAATCTTCCACTGACATCCAGCATTTTTTCTATTCTCCTCCTCTCCTATTTTTCCATTTTCCCACTAACCCCTTTTAAATTTTGTCAGGAAGGTAAACTTACCATAACTTACCATAGCCTTTTTACAGTATACAATTGTCTGATTCATTTTAGACTGTGTTATGTCACCACAAATCTAGTAGAGGTAGTCAAAGGTGGAAAATGAACATAACCACAATTTTTTTTTATTTTCTAGGCTGAATTTTATATGATTGCTATTGCTGATTGTATTACTTTAGCCAAGGGGAAATAATTTTTCTAATCACTTGTTCCTCCTTGTATGCCAAGACTGAAATTGCTTAAGGGTAATAAACAATAAAGCTATAGACCATTGCAAAAGAACCAGGCAAAATAAGCAGAAATTTCTTCTTCCCAGACTCAAAAAACAAAAGCCAGCTACATCTCTTAAAAGTAGCCATGTCTTTAATTTTTTAACTTTTTAAAGAATACAAAATAGAAACAAATTAGAAATTATGCAAAATGTCACTAAGCGAAGTATTAGGAATTCAGCAATAGTTGCTGTAGAGTATGATGTTATCTTCAATTTATTTAGGTAACCACATGTAAACCTGCAAAATGGTTTAAAAAAGAATAAAACAATAACAAAAAGAAAGTTATAAGAAGTGAAAACAAAAAAAATTAAGGAAAAAATTTATGCATTAATTGCTCCTTTCAATAAATCACCAGAAATCAGGAGTGTGATTATCCAAACTGTCTACATATAAATATATCTCATTTCCTTCTTTTTATTGTTCTGTTCTTCATCTCAGTTTTTCTTTCCTATTGAACAAATGCTTTCCCTTTCAGATTATCTACTGTAACCTTTAGATTTTATTTACTCTTTCACGTTCTCACACTAGCGAGGTAATATGATGTTTGCACCTGCAGGTCTGATTGGTTTTACTTGCCAATACAGTATCTAGTTGCATCTATTTACCTATACCAGCCTCAAAATTACCTGAGTAATACTCCATTGTGCAAAAATCTTTTTTTATCCGTTACTCAGTTGATGTGTACTTGGCCTGTTTAGAAGATTCAGCTATGACAAACTGCCCCACTATAAACATTAGGTATGTATATATCTCTGTGGTATGATGATTTCAGTTCTTTTGGAAAAATACCTATGGGAGGAATAGCTGGCTTGAATGCGACCTCCAACCCTCACTATCTGAAGAAGTTCCATATTTATTTCTACATTAGTATACTAGTCTCAACTCACACCAACAGTAGAGAAGAGTTCCTTTTTCCCCACAGCCTCTCCAACTTTTGTTATTGACTGATTTCTTGAGTAAATTCATTTTTTTCAAGCATTAAATAGTACCTCAGCATTATTTAAGTTCCAACTCTTAAAAATGTGAGAAGAACAGAAAACAGAATGCACCCCAGATCTGAAGTCACTAGAGGAAAACCCAGGGAACAATGAGGTAGAACAATCTGAAAGTCACTCATCTGGACTCTCTGAAGTAGTAATAGCAGAAATAAACAAAGAATATGAATTATATTCTAGATAAAATCCACATCAGAAATAATTTCTCATATAACTTGAAATAATTTCTGAGATAACTTCAGTGACTATTGCCATAGTTAAGAGCATCTAGTGAAGATACAGACAAAATAGAAGAGCTGAGAAAAATGATGGAAATCGTGAATTCCCACTGAGCCAGACTTAATCATATATCTAGGAAATTAAAAATTCTATTGAATGCATATGTAGTAGAATGAACAAATATATGGAAAGTATATCAGTTTTAGAAGGCAAGATTGTGTCTAGTGATCATCTGAAGAAAGATTTCTTAAAAGGAGGGATATGACAAATCAACCCAACATCTCCTGGGTGATATGAAGAAGAAGAATGTGAGATTGATCAGTCATTGAAAAAGCAGGCGATTCTACAAATGATATTTAAAAAAACCTGTTCACAGAAGCAATGGTAGAAAACATTCCAAAGATAGAAAAAATAAATGAGGAACACAAAATTTCAATTAACCATGATCAAAAGTCTGCCACAAGTCACATAATAGGATTCAAGAAATTTGACACAAGAACAGAATATTAAAAGCTGTTAGAAGGCCAGCCAAATAGCTCAGCAGTTTAAAGCACCTATAAGCAGGCTCAGGGGCTGAGGGTTCAATCTCCGGGCCTGCCATGCTGACCCCACCTTTGAGATGTCAATTGAGACTGGGCAGGGTGGCACATACCTGTAATCCCAGCTCTTGGGAGACTGGCAGCAGGCAAATCTCTATGAGTCTGATCTAATAGTGAGACTTTGAACACACCCTGTAGACCCTTTCCTAAAAAAATAAAAAGTAATAATAATAATAATAAAAGCTATTAGAGAAAACCAACACACTACTTAGAAAGGAAGGCCCTTTCAGATTACAGCAGACTTCTTCACACAAACCTTTAAATCAAAGGGATCTTGGCATGAAGTATTTCAAGGCCTACACGAAAACAATCACCTACTAAAGATTGAGGTACCCCACAAAATATTCTTTCAAAATTGATGCAAACATAGGATACTTCCATGAAAGAAAATCCCCGAATAAATTCATGACTAACAAACCAGCACTACAAAACATTCTGAAAGACATTCTTGAAAGAAATCATTGGGTTTACCACTTCATGAACCCCAAAAGAATTTATTTACAGTCAAGGTAAGTAATTGAACAGAGGGGAAAGAAAGGGAACCCACGGCAGAAAAATAACACGAAAAGGGTAAGTCAATACATATCAGTTACAACCATTAATGTAAATGGTCTCAATTTATCAGTCAAAAGACAAAGACTAGCAGAACAGATTAAAAGCCAAGATCCAATAGTATGCTACATATAAGAAACATACTTACCTCAAAAAAGAAATTTATAGACTAAAAATCAAAGGATGAAAAATGTTTCAATGTGACAGGAACTTGGAAAAAAAGCAAGGGTAGCTACAAGATTTATCAAGACAGACAGATCTCTACTTCCTTGGCAAAAGAGCAGTCAGAAATGAATACATATCATAAACATATATGTATATATGTACCACATGCCAACACATCAAACTGTATAAATCAAATCATAATGGACACAAAATATCAAAGAAGCACTAATATAATTGCCATGGGAGACTTCAATACCCACCCTACTCTCAAAAAATAGATGGATCAAATAGAAAAAATAAAAAAGGAGTATCACAACTGAGAAAAATTTTTGAAGAAATGGACTTAATAAATATAAACTGTTCTACTTCACAATGTCAGACTTTCTTCACAGCTTTCTTTCACACACTTTCTTCACAGCTACGTAGACTAGGTGTGTTCTCAAAATAGACCACATAGCAGCTTATGGAAGATGCCTAAGTATATTCAAAGGAATTCAAATTATCCCATGCATATTATAAATCATAGTGCAATGCAGTTAGAAATCAATGGCAGAAGAAGCCATAAGAACTTCAAAAACACATGTAAGTTAAACATTCTCCAGAAAAACCAATGAGACACAAGAAAATTTATAAAAATTGGAAAGTTTCTACAAATAAGTGGTAATGTTAATACAGTACACCATAACTCAGGGGACATAATAAAAGCAGTCTTATGAAGGAAATTTACATTGCATTAGAAAAATAGAACAAGCTCAAGGATACAAATTAATTTTGAACCTCAAACTTCTAGAAAAACAAGAGAAAGTGAGAGGAAACTTTACGGGACAATGAGATAGCATAATTTAAAAGTTACTCATCTGGAGTCTGAATTCAGGAAGTAGTAACAGCAGAAATAAAGAATATGAATTAGACTCTAGATAAAATTCACATCATACACAATTTCTCAGAAAACTTCAGAGGTGATTTCCATAATGAAAGGGATCTAGAGAAGATACAGATGAAATAAGAAGATCTGAGGAAAATTATGGAAATCATGAATCCCCAATGAACCAGATTTAATCACACATCCAGAAGATTAAAAATTCTGTTGAATGGGTATGTAGCAGATTGAACCAATATATGGAAAGAATATCAGATTCAGAAGACAAGATTGTGGTTAGTGATCATCTGAAGAAAGACTGCTTTGAAAAGTAAAACAACAGACCATGAATGTGAAGCACAAAACTCAATGAGGCTGAAAATTATAAAGATTAGGATAAAAATTAATCCAAGTGAGACTAAGAAAATAAGATTTAATCTTTGGAAGATTAAATAAAATTAACATACTCTTAGGCAACCTTATCAAAACAAGGGAAAAAGGACACAAATCCATGCAATTATGAATGAAACAGGTAAAATTACATTGAATCTTGCAGAAATTGGAAGATCATTAATGCCTACTTTTAGAACCTATATTCTAAAAAGATAGATAATACAGAATAAATGAAGCAATTCCTAGATACAGATGAATTACTAATGCTGAATCCAAACATGCAAAGATTGTCAATACCCAAATGTCCATCAACAAAATTGAAAATATAATTTAAGACATATTCACAAAGAAAAGCCCAGGTGTTTATATATTCCCTGCTGAATTCTGTGAGTAATTTAATAGAAATCTAGTAGCACAACTCCTCAAAATTTTGAATGAAACTGAAAGGGAAGCAATATTTCCAAAGTCCTCCTTGGAATCAAGCATTACGTTACTAAGAAAAACAAAAAAGCGAGAAGAGTCCAATAAAAAAAAGAGACAGGCCAATCAACCTAATGAATGTAGATGCAAAATTCCTCAATAAGATACTGGCAAACAGAATTCAAAAATATATCGAGAAGATTATATACAACAACCAAATAGGATTCATCACAAGGATGTATAGATGATTCAACATATGCAAATCAATATTAACGTAAATATTAACAGAGGAAAAAAGCATCTTACGAAGTTCAACACCTCTTCATGATAAAATTTGAGTATATGGGCTTAATCTCCATCTGATAAAAAGCCATCAGCCAACATCCTACTAAATGGATAAAAACTAAAAACTTTCACTCTAAAATCAGGAACAAGACAAGATGTTTACTATCACCAGTCTAATTCAGTATAGATCTAGGAATATTTTCCAGAGTAATTATATAAGCAAAATGAATAAAAGGGATAAGGATAGAAAAAGAAGAAATTAAATTATCTTTCTTTGCAGATGACATGATATTCTACAGAAAACTCCAAAATTTTATTCAAAAGACTATTAGATTTAGCTGGGTGTGGTGGCACACACCTGTAATCCCAGCACTTGGGAGGCTGAGGCAAGAGGATCGATGTGAGTTCGAGACCAACCTGGGCTACAAAAATGAGCTCAAGGCTAGCCTGGACTATACAGTGAGACCTTGTCTCAAAAATTAAAAAAAAAAAAAAAAAACAGTGTTAGACTTAATAACCACTTGTAGCTAGGTACAAAATCAATACTCAGAAATTAACAGCTTCCCTGTACACAAATGATAAACTCACTGGGAGAAATTACAGAAACCACACCTTTTACAGTAACATCTAAAAAATAAGATGTACTTAGGATTCAATCTAATAAAGAAAGAAGAATATCATTATATTGCTGGGTATGGCAGGTCATGCTTATAGTACCACTACTTAGGAGGCAAAGACAGGTGGATGTTCTTGAGTTCGAGGTCAGCCTGGGATACTTATTGAACTTTAAGTCTAACCTGCACTACATTGTGAGACCTTATGTCAGACAAACAAAACAATAACAAAATCTTTTTTAAAGGCCTTTACATTGAAAACCGTGATACTCTGAATGAATAGCTCAAAGACAATGTCATAAAATGGAAATATATTCCTTGTTCTTAAGTAGAAAAAGTCAATATATTGAAAAGTCATACTCCCATAATCATTGCGCAGATATAATGCAATCACTATCAATATACCAATAGCATATCTCAAAGAATTAGAGACAATAATCCTAGCACTTATTTTGGAACAGAAGAAATGTGTAATAATAGCACAAATCATTGTGGCCAACAAAGACAAGGCAGGGGGCATTAGAATATCTGACTATAAATTATTCAGTGATTAAAGAAAAACAGAATTGTACTGGCAAACAGAGAAAACTATAGAATCACTGGAGCAGGAGAGATGGATATAGAAAGAACTCCACACTCAGCCACCTTATCTTTGACAAAGGGGCCTGATGCCTTCACTGGAAGAAAGATAGTTTTTTTAAATAAATGATGTTGAAAATCTTGGCTTTCCACATACCAAAGACTAAGGCTAAGTTCATATCTCTCACTATGCACAAAACTGAAGCAAAAATAGATCAAAGGCCTAGACCTTATAAGAGAAACACTAAATCTTCTGGAAGATAGAATATGGAGAACTCTTGTAGACATAATTGCAGCCAAGATATGTGGGAACAAAATTCCAATAGCACAGGTAATAACAACTCAAAAAATCAACAACTGTTATCTCATCTTATTAAAATTTTTGCAAGTCAAAATAAACCACTAGTGTGACACATCCCACAGTGGGAAAAGATATCCAATAACAAAAATATATAAATAACTGAAGTAATCATCCCCTAAACTTAAAAAGCTAATAAAAATATGGGCATCTGAAATGAATTGACATTTCACAGATGAAGAAGTAAAAAGGGCAAATAAAGAAATTTTAAAAGTTCAACATTGTGGGAGACATGTTGAGGACAACTGGAACCTAAAATGGCATCCTCTGTGAGCACAGAGGAGAAAGATCGCAGGCTATGCTTGTTTTGCAGTATGCAGGGTTGATGGTATGCTGCAGATTCTATGGAAAAGTCAATATAGCTGAGATCAGGCTATTGACATGGGCACAGATGATAATAGGCAGATGAATCTTGTGATGGCTTGATTGCTTGTACCCAGGTATGAGTGAATAAAAGCAAGTCAAAGTAGATGTTTTGGGCTCCTCTGCTGACCAGAAGCAAGAACCCAGTGGCTGACTACATGCCAATCTTATTGTAAGTCTGTTTGTCTTTTCTCCTTTTCTGCCACCACCCTACACAGAGTTCAGAGAACAAGCTAACAGGGCTAGGTTCCTACCCAATGTCACTGGTAATTCAGGAGATGCAATTATGGGCCAGCCAAATACCTCAGCAAATTAAAGTGCCTGCAAGCAGGCAAAGGGGTCATGGCTTCCATCGCTGGGCCTGCCATGCTGGCCCCACCCCCAGGACACACTTAGACAATGACTGAGGCTGTATATGGTGATGTGTGCCTGTAACTCCAGCTCTTGGAAGGCTGTAAACAGGCAGATCACTACGAGTCTCATATAGCAGTGAGACCCTGGACCCTGTAGACCCTTCCATAAAAAATACAAAAAAAAAAAAAAAAAAATTCTACCTTCAAGGGATGCAAGTTAAAACAAAGCTGGAATTCCATATCACTCCAGACAGAATGACTGATATTAAAAAATCAATCAATAACAACAGTTGGAGGGGCTGTAGAGAAAGAGGAATCTCTCTCTACTGTGTTGAAAATAGAAACTCATTCAGTCACTGTGGATATTAGTGTGTAGATTCCACACACAAAAAAGTAGATGTTCCATTTGACTCAGCTATTCTATTCTCGTTATCAGAGAATTAAAAACATTATTCTATAGTGACTTATCCAAATAGCTATAAAAGCTTATCAGTTGCCCGATTTCACTACTCATTATTAGTTTTGATAATTGTATTACTGTAAATAGCAAACAATATCTACCTTAAGAGATGTTTTCTCTTGGGTAATAAAATTGGGACGCACTTGGGCAATAACTCATGAAAGTTATACAACAAAGAACAGAGGACAGATTTTAGAAAACAAGCACCTCTGACACAGAAGAGATACCTAAAGAATACACTCTTTACAGAAAGACTCTGATCACAGTGATACAGATAACTACAACCAAAATTTTACAAAAAGTATCACAGAAATCAAAATAAAAACTTCTGTCTGAAATATAAAACGACAAAGAGAAGGAGCAAAATGCATTATTAGGACCTTGTCCAATCCAGAACAAATGCAAGAGACACTAGCATAGAAGAAATTGGAAGCCACACACCTGAAATCTCTGAAATAACAGCATCTGAAGTAAAGAAAAAAAAGTGAGGAGGGTATAGAAGAAATCAGACAAGAAATAATCACAGAAGTAAAAAAAAAAAAAAGACATGATAACTATAAAAAGAATTACTAAGCATTTCTAAAGAAGACATTGATTTAAAAAAGAGAACAGAAAGATGATGGAACCATCAATGTGCAATATAGAAAAGAAATAGAATCCATGAAGTAGATTCAAAGAGATATTCAGGACATTAAAGACAGAATTAAAAGTTGGCAAAAGTATGTGAATGAAAGTGAAGATAGTCTTTCAGACCTTGAAGACACTATTATAAGGAAACACTTCTTAAAAACAACTATGACCCAGGAATCCAGGATCTAACAGCTTAACAGGTACAAGATGATGCAAACATGAACAACATAAGACTAATAGACCTCAGTGAAATAGAAGGAGTCAATACACATGATATGAAAAGAATATAGACAGAAATAATAGCAGAAAGCTTCCCAAATATGAGGAAACAATCTAACATTCAGGTAATTGACATTCAAATAATATCAACCCAATTAAAACTACAACTAGGCATATAGTAATCAAGATCCTAAAAACTCAGCACAATAACAACACACTAAAAGTTTCTAAAATAAAGAGACAGATCACAATTAAAAGAAAGCCCCATTATAATAACAGCAGATTTCTCCTCACAAAATATGAAGTCAAGAAGAGCACAGAGTGAAGTATTTCAAGTCCTACATGAAAAACCAGACTGTAACACCCTGTAAAACTCTCTATAATGTTTGATAGAGAAGTGAAATACTTCTATGACAAGTAAAGGATTTCATGATATCAAAGCCAGCCATACACAAACTAGTAAAAGATATTCTAGAGAGGGACCAAAATTATCACAACTCCACAAATGAGAATGGAAAGGAATCACCAAATAGGGCAAACAATTAAACACAGGAGAAAAAGGGACATACACTGATAGGTAAATAACATGTTAATCATAAGTCAATACATCTCAATTATAACCATCAATGTAAACAGATTCAATTCACCAATTAAAAGAAATAGACTAGCCGGGCGTGGTGGCTCACGCTTGTAATCCCAGCACTCGGGAGGCTGAGGCAGGAGGATTGGTGCGAGTTCGAGACCAGCCTGGGCTAGAAAAGTGAGCTCAGGACCAGCCTCAACTGCATAGCGAGACTCTGTCTCAAAAAGGCAAAAAAAAAAAAAAAAAGAAATAGACTGGCACAGTGGATTAGGAAGCAAAATCTAACAATACGCTGTATACAAGAAACACACTTAACTCATAAAAAAATTCATAGGCCAAAAGTCAAAGGATAGGAAACAATACTACCTGGCTCAGAACCTCAGAAAAAGCAGGGCAGCATTCCTATTTGCAGAAAACTGGAACTTCAAACCAAGAATGATGAAATAAAATAAAGATGGCCACAATATGCTAGTTACAGAAAAAATACAAAAAGAAGAGATACTAGTCATAACTATACATGCATCAAACATGAAAGCAACCAATTATATAACACAAAATTTAATGGACAGGAAAAATCTAATATCCAGGCCAGCCAGACAGCTCAACAGATTAAAGCACCTGCTAAGACAGATGTAGGAGTCAGATGTTTGATCCCCAGCCTGCAGCATGGCCCCACCCCCCAGGGCATGCTGAGATGACAAATGAGACTGGACATGGTGGCACAAATATCTAATCCCAGCGCTTAGAAGGTGAAAAACAGGAGGATCACTGCACATCTGATCTATATAGTGAGACCCTGTAGACCTTACACTAAATGCATTTAACAAAAGCATCAACATCTCATATCCAATACCACAGTCATAACAGGGAACCTCAACAGTCCCTTATCTCAAAAAGATAGGTCCAAGCCGGGCGTGGTGGCGCACGCCTGTAATCCCAGCACTCGGGAGGCTGAGGCGGGAGGATTGATGCGAGTTCGAGACCAGCCTGGGCTACAAAAGTGAGCTCAGGACCAGCCTCAACTGCATAGTGAGACCCTGTCTTAAAAAGACAAAAAAAAAAAAAAAAAAGATAGGTCCACTAGACAAAAAATTAACAAAGAGGTAGCAGAAATGAACCAGACATTTGAACAATTGAATAGGTACTTTGAAAACCTTTACTTTCACAGAGTCTAAGACATAGAAGAAATGAACAGATTCCTAGAAAGGTACAAATTACCAAAACTAAACTGAGAATATATAAGAACTCTCAGTAACCCAATATCAATCAATGAAATTGAAAATGTAATAAAAAATTACTGAAAAAGAAAAGCCAAGGTCCAGATGGATTCACAGCCGAATTTCCTGTAGACAAGAAACACATTTAATTGCAATACTCCTCAAACTTTTCAATGAAATTGAAAAGGAAACAATCCTCCCAAAATCATTCCTGGAGGTACATATTAGACATATACCAAAACCAGAGAAAGACAAAACTAAAAAAAGAGAACTACAGGACAAACTCTGTCATGAACATAGATGCAAAAATTCTCAACAAAACCATATCAAATAGAATACAATAGGTCATCAAGAAGATTAACCTACTCCATGACCAGTTAGGATCTATCTCAGGGATGCAAACATGGTTCAATACAAGCAAATCTATAAACAGAATATATTATATCCATGGAGCCAAAACCCAAAATCACATGATTATCTTTATTGATGCAGAAAAGGCTCTTGACAAAGTCCAACACTCATTCATGATCAAAGTCCTACAGAACACTGGAAGAGAAGGCATCTACTAAAAACTAATAAAAGCCATCTCTGACAATTCAACAGTCAACCTAATTCTAAATGGAGAAAACTGAAATCTTTTACTCTGCAATCTAGTGAAAGACAAGAATATCCTCTATTACCACTCCTATTCTATATAATTCTGGAGTCATTAGAAAAAGCCATCACGTAAGAGAGAGAAATAAAATGAATATGGATGTGTAAAGAAGTTAAATAATCATTATTTGCAGATGACAGGATACTCTACTTAGAAGACCCAAGAATTCCACAAGAAGCTCCTAGACTTAATAAACAAATTCACTAGTCTAGCAGGTTACAAAGTCAATATTCAAAAATCAGTAGCATTCTTCTACACAGATAACAAACACACTGGAGAAAGAAATTATAGAAACAATACCCTTCACAACAGCATGCAAAAAAAATGGAATACCTAGGAATTAATCTAAGGAAGTAAAAGATCTATTCAATGAGAATTACAGTACTCTGAAAAAAAGAGATCAAAAAGGATTTCAAACAATGGAAAAACATTACTTGATCCTGGATAGGAAGAACCAAGATTGTGAAAATGGCCCTATTCTGAAAATTATTATACATATTTAATGCAAACCCTATCAAAATACCACCAACATACCTCACAGATCTAGAGAAAATAGTCCTAAAATTTAGTTAGAACCACAAAGATACCTAGAATAGCAAAGGCAATCTTGGGCAACAAAGGCAAGGCAGGAGGCATTATAATTCCTGATTTGAAATTCTACTACAAGCTACTGTGATAAAATCAGCATAGTACTGACATAAAACAGAAACAAAGATCAGTGGAACAGATTGGAAGATACAGATACAACTACAAACACATTCAGTCATCTTATCATTGATAAAGGGGCCAAACATGTTCAGATACCATCTTTAACAAAGGGTGCTTGAAGAGCTGGCTCTCCACCTGCCTGAAAACTAAAACTAGATTCATGTCTATCACCATGAAGCTAAACTAAAGTCAAAATGGATTAGAGATCTAAACATTAAAACAAAAACACTGAATCTTTTGAGGAGGAAGCAGGTTGAAAATTTGAAAACATAGGGGTAGGCAAACATTTTAAGAACAAAAGTTAAGCTGCATAGGAAATACTTCAAAGAGTCAACAACTGAGACCTCCTCTTATTGAGAAGTTTCTGCACACCAAAAGAAATCACCAACAGAATGAAAAGTCAACCCAAAAATTTTGAAAAAAATCTTAACCAATATCACTCAAACAAAGGTCTTCTATCTCAAATAAATAAAGAACTAAAAAAATTGGGTCCCCAAAATTTAAAGGCACAATCCAAAAATGAGCACCTGATATGAATACATACTTCTCTGAGAAATAAATACAAGAGGCAAATACCTGAAAAAAATGCTCCACATTCCTGTCCATTCGAGAAATGAAAATTAAAACAATATTGGGATACCATCTCACCCCACAAAAAATGGCTATCATAAATACATCAACTGATAACTAATGCTGGAGAAGACATGGGGGAAAGGAACCTTTATACACTGCTGGTGAAAATGTAGACTGGTACAACCACTATGACTGAAAATCCCATTCAATCCAGCCATTCCCCTTCTTTATATTTTCCCAAAAGAACTGGTGTACAGTGATATACGTGCATCCATGTTTATAGCAGCACAATTTGTCATAGCCAAACCTTGGAAGCAACCAAAATGCCCATCACCTGAATATGGATGAAAAAGATGTGGTACATCTATATAATGTAGCATTATTCAGCTATGAAAAAGGCAAACTCAAAGCCTTCATAGGTAAGTGGATGCAACTAGAGTCGATACTTATAAGTGAAAAATACCAGACCCACATGTGTAAGTATTGTATTATCTCCCTAGTGTAGGAAACAAAAGAAAAAAAAATGAAAGGTATAATGAATACAGTAAAATGGAAAGAAATAGAGTTTAAGGATTAAACAGCAAAGAGGAGAGAAAGGAGAAAAGGTAGGAAACAGGTAGGGGAAAAACATGAAAGTATATATCCAATGTGTCTGTGTTGATTCTACTAAGAATTTCTATCAGTTTCTTGAAAATGCCAGTTAATGTGCGGAATTTTCACCTTGACCAACTCTGCATGCTAATATCTGGGATCTAAGCAACAACATTTAGGACAGCAATGTGTAATACAAAAGCCATGCTTGAATACCTGTCATCTTGGTCTTCTAAATGTGTACCATTTCTAATGTCTTATCAATTATTACTGTCTTCTCTTTAAAATAACTTTTTTTTAAAAAAAGGTAATAAAAGAAGAAGAGAGACAAGAACAAAAAATTAAGATTCCTTGAAAGCAAGTGGGGGCCCAGCAGTGTAGCTCCATGAACTAAAAACTTGCTTAGGCAAGCAAAGGGGCCAGAATTCGGTCCCTGGCACCTTGTGCTATGCCAGCCCTGCTCTCAGGTATGGAGAGCTTGCGATGAAGTCCAAGTGTGGTGGTGCATGCCTGTAATCCCAGCACTGAGGAGATGAAAAGCAGGACAATCACTATGAGTTAGAGCTGCATAGTGAGACCCTGAACAAAAATAAATAAATAAATAAATTAATTAATTAATAAAGCAAGTGGTAATATTCAATCATATGTCCAATGTTACACAACTGATCTGTTAATCTGAGCAATAGATTTGATAATAAAAATAGATAATATAAGAACCATTATTAATCAGCTGCTGTAGTTTTGAAAATCTGTAACACATGTATTGTTATATGCTACCCTGTTTCTGTTTGTTTCTGATTTTTGTTCTTGCTTTTTACTCTTCAAAATAAAATAAAACTACAGAGTGAGTTCAAAGCAAGCCTGAACCACATAGCAAGATTGTCTGCAAAGGACAAAAACATCTAAATGCTAAAACAGAAACAATCTGCTGGAGGATAAAATAGATAAAACTCTTCAAGACATGTGCATAGTAAGGACTTTCTGCACAGAATCTAAAAGGCACCAGAAACAAGGCCAAGAATGCACAGGATCCAATTTAACAGTTTCTGCACAGCAAAGCAAAAAATGGAAAATACAACCATGGAATGGGACAAAAGTTTTGCCAACTGATCCTCAGACAGAGGACTTTATCTAGAATACATTTTTAAAAATTGAAAAAAAAATTGCACTTTCCTTTTTAAAGTAATATTTTACCAACACGGTACAACAACAAAATATAAACAAAGAAATAAACATTAACTGTAAATTCTCTGCGTGAACTGAATAGTGTTTCCTCAGATGCAAACTTGTGATTCTAATAGAGTTTAAGATAGTCATACCCTTTCTTTCTAGCTTCATAGCTGAGCACTCTTTGTAACTGGCCAAATCTCTTTCTGAAATTTTTCATTTGAATTGCTGGAAGAAGAGATCAGATACTCAGTCATTGGCCAGAAAAAATATTATTTAAATACAACAGTGGTGTGTTTCCCATGACATTGAGAAAGCTGATTATTTTACGAAAAATGAATTCTCCATAGAAAAAAAAGTGGAGGAGAGATCAAATACTGATAACTCAATCCTATGACATTTGTCCTTGTCTCTTACTCTCTTTTAATACCCTTTTTTATTTTCTTTTAAACCAATCATTTACTTGAGAGAGAGAGTATAGCAATAACTGAAATTACAATAGAAGCAGCACACATCTAAAAGACCATAATGACAAGTATTCTAAGCATAGTTTTAGTGTTACACGTTGCTATCCTCAGTGTGAAAAACGTTTCAGAGATTCTTATGATCATTGTCTAATTCATCCTGTATATATAAGCGCATGGGTTTGCTCCTGCCATGTTTCCAGTTTTTTCTGCTTGCAGTCTCTTTGTTGTTTAACCCTTGTCACATTATTTCTTATTAAAAGTAATAAAAAAATTCTTAAAAACTGCTTTCTACAGGTAAAAAAAAAAAAAAAATACTGATAATTCTAAGTCCTCAGAGTCATCTGTGTCTCACAACATTATAATCTATTACTTCAACATTATCTGGGGCAACAAAAAATCCTTTTTAGTATTCTAGTAAATATAAATTGCATTTCTATCCATTTAATCTAAAAGGATAAGCTGGGCGTGGTGGCGCACGCCTGTAATCCCAGCACTCGGGAGGCTGAGGCAGGAGGATCGGTGCGAGTTCGAGACCAGCCTGGGCTCCAAAAGTGAGCTCAAGGCCAGTCTGAACTGCATAGTGAGACCCTGTCTCAAAAACACAAATAAATAAATAAATAAATAAATAAATAAATAAATAAATAAAAATAAAAAAAAATAAAAGGATATTGAGTGAAAACAAAAATAGGGCATTCTGACATATAGTGAAATTATCTGATAACTGGAACAGTTATTTAAAAGATGAATCTTTCAGGAGGATAAAAGGCTATCCAATCTAAGAATAAGACCTTATCGTGAGGTAAACAGCATGGTTCTTTCATCCCAGACACTAACCTGATGCCATCCTTCACCTTCAAGTTGAACCCCTTACTGCCATTCCTAATCACTTACAGACACAGATTTTTGCCTCATTCATCTATTTAATTTCTATTTCCCAAAATACTATTCCTCCTAAATGCCAGCAAATGAGCTGGAAACAGGAAAGGGGCCAAGAAAGGCAAGCAAAATTTAGTTTGTAGACTGCTGCAACTATTAATAACACCTCTAACCACCAAATATTCAGCTCTGAGCCCACAAAGCTTTACTCATGACTATCAAGAAAATAAATCAGGCTAGTTGTACTGAACATGTTAAGATAAAGGAGAAACGCTGCTATTTTGAATATCAATTTGAAGGAAAATTAAATTTACTAATAGACACTACCACTATTTATTTTCTGGACATATATAAAGGTAAAGCCAACTTAAAGTAACAAATTGCCACCTAATCTCCTAACCTGAAGGTATGGTGTGAACACATTACTTTAGAAATACTTAATCATCACTACTGAAGTAAGTTTTGCTTTATCCTTTATCTTAGACCATTCAAAGCCTGCCACTTATCTTGCTTTCACAGCCCTGTCAAGAGAACATGGCAACCAAAGATTGAAGCGATAATGGAGTACACTGGGCCCTCCTATGAAAATTCCACACAGAGGGCAAAGAGGCAGGTCTCAGCTACAAAAAAATATTAATTAGTGCTGAATCAATAGGGCTTTATCTTTTCCTCAGCTACAGTCTGGGGGAAAACCAAGAGTCTTGACATTTTCTTTTACTTCCATCCAGAATTACCCAAATCTGAAGCACAACACCTCAGCACACCACAGTGAGCTCCCTTTTTACTTTTCTCCTGCCAGGGATGAAAGATTCCTTGCCTCAAGTGTCACAGAGCTACAGGCACTGACTTTTCCAAAAGGTAAAAATCAAAACACAAAAAGTCCACAAGTTCACTGTGAAAGACAGAACAAGCAGCCTTCTCCGAGTGACTACTTTCCACACACACACAAATGCTTTAAAGGCAAAAACAAGTTGTTGTATCTCATAGAATGAATAAAAAGCCTAAAGCAGAACCCTCAAGTCCCTTTTTAGGTTGCAGCACAGCTTCCCACTTCCTTGCACACTTGAGGCAAACGAGGACAGTGAGATGATGAGGAGGAAATTTCTGCCAAGATGTAGGGGAGGGGCAAGTCATTCCCTCAGTCCTGGCACCCAGGGCACGTACTGAGGGACAAGGAGGACAAAGGAGAAATTTGGCACTCTTTCTGCACTGCCAAGTTTTAAAGGTATGGATTCTGTCATTCATTCCACTATTTGGAGAACACCTGTTACATACTGGACACTCTTACAGATTCTACAGATATATTTGCCAACAAATCAGGAAAAAAAATTTACTCATGTTACATTATAATGAACTTTGGGCATAAGAAACTGGGAGTTAAAGAAAACACAAAAATAATAATACTATACAATTAAAAAGTGTTACTTAGAAAGCAAGCCACTCAAGCAAGAGAGCATAAGGTAAATTTGCCATTTCAAGTTGGTGTTCAGCAAAGATAATGGGGAGAAGTCACTATTTGAAAAGAGGCTTTAAAGAGAGAATGGAGTAGGCCAGACATTTGCATGAAAGAGCATCAGACACAAGAGAAAGAACAAGCACAAAGATTTTGAGGAAGGGCCTCTTAGTCAGGTTCAAAGAAAAGCAAAGAGCATGTATAACTAAGTAAGAAGAAAACGGACAGAGACTAAGCAAGTGGTCGGAGAAGTCATGAGGACAAGATTATGTAAGCGCTGAGAAGCCGTAAGTTTCTACTCTGACACAGAAGTCTTTGCAGAGCTTTAAGCAGATGTGTGATAACTAGTTGAGTTGTTGCATTGAGAAGATAACGGAAAGACTAGTTAAGAGGCCATTACAGAAACACAATTTTGGTGCTTTGGGGATTTCAATATGCATTGTAATTTTGTCACAAATCTATCATTTGCTTTTAAGTGATATTAAACTACTTAATACACAATGTGGTAAATTTAAATTGAATATTTCTATCCCTCTTACCTTTCTTTTTATTTATTTATTTGTTTATTTTTGTAATTTTAGGGAGGGGTCTACAGGATGTTTAGGGTATCACTACTAGATCAGACTGAGAGTGATCCATCTGTTTACAGCTTCCCAAGAGTTGGGATTACTGGCCTACACATGCCCAGTCTCAACTGAGGGTGGGGCCAGCATGGCAGGCCCAGGGGTTGAATCATGGACCCCTGAGCCTGCTTGCAGGCACTCTGATCTGCTGAGCTATTTGACTGGCCCTCCTCCCACCTTTCATTAGTTTTATCATATCTCATTCTTACTTACATTAAAGAGATTTTTTTGTTCTTGAGCACATTACTTTTCAAAGAAATATAACCTTTTAAAATTTCTCATGTTTTTTTTCAGAAATTCTATTTAATTTTCATATTTCCCATTTATTCCTTAACTTTGTCCATGTTTTACTCTAAATAGCTCTGCATATTTATTAGAACTGCTGTTATATTCTCATCAGCTAATTTCCTTGTATCTATCATTGCCAAATCTAATTGTACCCTCTGATTTGTCCACTGGATCTTGGTCTTTTCTAGCAATGATGAAGGTCACATTTCTCTGCTGCCTACTATTGATTGGATTGATTGATTGATTGATTGATTGATTGATAGTACAGGAATTGAACTTGGGGCCTTGTATTTGCAAAGCAGGCACTGTGCCACTGGGCTACATCCCTGGCCCTGAATTTATTTTTCCCCCTCTATATGGGTAAAGCATTACCTTTATTATGGGACTAGATCATCCACTGCCTTGTTAGAGCCCTCTTCCAAGAATCTCCTTTGAACTCTCACTAAAGCATTTATTCCAATTAGCCTTTTAAAAAGAGAGAGAGAGAGAGAGAGAGAGAGTACAAAGCAGTATTAAAAGACAAATTACAAATGGCATAGACTTTCACTTAAAAATATACAAATTTCACAGTATTTGTTGTAATGCATAGTGTTATATTCAAATTAGTTGTTTATATTACCAAATACATGCAAAATTGTGAGAAAGAAAAAAGAAACATATAAGAAAGAAGAAGAAAAAAGGACAGAGAATTGAAAAAGAAGACAAAGCAAATTAAGAATTAACTGCTCCTTTCCCTTAGACCAACAAAAATCCACAGTTCAGTTGTCCAAACCATCCTACTTGTATGCACAGATACATCTCTTTCTCCCATTCCTTCTCCTGTCCTTCTCTTCAACTCAGTAACTCCTTCCTTTTGAACAGGTTCACTGTTTAAAGAATGTTGAACTTTGTTTTCATAAATAGTAAACACTACTTGCAATAGGTAGATATTTTCATGCCATTTTATGCTCTGTTAACATAAGTAGCAGAATCTTCAGTGTACAACTGATTTAGTCAATGTAAGACAAGCCTTCTTGGGTTTCTAGTGAATGTATCAGGTGTTTAATTACAGTCTCTCCAACACAGTTAAAACTTAAACAATTCCCGGTGTTGTAGTGAGACTTTGAAAGTATGTGACTCAGTCCATTCCCTAACTTGATTGATTTTCATAATATGCATGAACATATTAGTATTTAGCAAAGATTGAATAAAAATTCCATGCATTTTTCTGGAGTTATTTGCATGTGCAATTATCTCCTCTGTGATGCTGTAAACCATAATGTTCAGCGCCCTTGCCCTCTACCTGTTACACTTATCTCTTAAACCCAGAAGCCCTGATTCCTAAAATCTTAGAGATCATTTTGTTTGCAGCCCCCTGACTAAATACAATCATGAACACCAAAATTCAAAAGTTATTGTTGATTCTTTACCCAGATTTCTAGGCTTTATTTTCCACAAGAACTCAGAAGGATGTCCACATTCTTCTGTTTTATACGTCAAAGTCGCATAACTACTGGAGACAGCTGTGTACTCAGAACCCGGGTCTTCTTCAACAACTTTCCAACTTCGGCATGCTATCTCCTACAGAATATTTAATAGAAGCTGCTATATTAGAATATCATTACTACTCTAATAACATTAGAGTAGAAATTTCTTCTCTTCCAGTTTTGTAGACCAGAAAAATCAAGGTGCTGGAACAGCTGTTTCATTCAGGACATTCTGGGGAAGAATCTATTTTGAATTTTCCCTTAGTTTTGGTGGTAGCTTGTAACCCTTCATGTTATTTGACTTGCAGACAAAGTACTCTGATCTCTGCTTTGTTTTCATGGCCTCGTTGCCTGTTTGTGTCTTCTGCTTTTCTTATGAGAACGTTTGTGACTGGATCTAAAGCTGACCTATAAATTCTGATGAGTTCATCTACAAAGAATTTTTCTTCACACAGGGTTATATTCATGGTACTAGAAATTAAGACTTGAGTAATATTTTTTTAAAAAAGAGTACAATGCAACTTATAATGGGTTGGAAGGATAAATACTAGAGCCAAAGTCAATTTGGAAATATTTGGCTCATAGAAACGGACATTAAGGCTGACTCCAGTTGGATGTATTTTTAGAAAACTGAAAGATCTTCCAAGTGGAGCTCTGTATTATGAGAAAAAGAAAAAAAAAAAACTCCCAAAAGTAAGTTGAGAATATCTAAGCTTAATCATGTTTCTAGACCACATGTCCTCATCACTTTCTACATCATGTATTTAACAGCACTGTTAATTTTGCTGAATCACTCAAAATGTAATAAAGAATAATGGCTTTCATTTAAGCTAAACTCTTCAACCTCTGATAACCAAATCAGTTGTGATAGAGGCTTTAATTATGAAATTAAGTATACGCAGTAGAAATGAAATACTGCCAGGCCCTTAACTAAAATTGCAGGAGTGTCATCTCTATAATAATTATTTGCTAAAATGATTCACTGCTAGTATTAGGGCTTTTAGCAGGTAAAAAGAAGGCCTATTGTGTACCATCTAATTGCTATTTTAGCTATCATTTTTCATTAATCCCTGACTTGTTTTTCAGCATCAACCCAGGTTTTTCCACCCTTCTCAACAATTATATCACTATAATGTAATCATATTACATGGAGAAAAACAAAAGCAACAAGAATTGTCTCATTAGAATAATTAATAATAAAGCATTATGACAGGCCAATAAAGAAATCTGGGTAAAGAATCAACAATAACTTTTGAATTTTGCTGCTCATGATTGTATTTAGTCAGCCAGCCCAGCGGGATGGCTCAGTGGTCTAAAGCGCCTGCTTGGGAAAGCTTGGGCGGCTTCAGGGACCGCGGTTCAATCCCAGGCACCACATGCTGCGCCAGCCCTGCCCTCAGGGCGTGGGCTGAGCCAGCCATAAAAATGAGTGAATAAGCAAATAAAGGTTATTAAAAACAAGAAAAACATAAATAAATAAATAAATAAATAAACACATCCTGTTGGTTGACTTCTTGATCAAAACCATTCTCTCTGGGGTGAGATGCAATCACAGTGTTGTTTTAATTAGCATTTCTCTAATGACCAATGATGTTGAACATTTTTCATATATTTACTTGCCCTTTGTAGTTTTTCTTCTGGGAAGCATATATTCATCTCAAATGCCCATTGTTGGATTGAATCTTTGAAGTTTGGGCACCTGATTTTTTAAAAAATACTTTACATGTTCTTGATAGAAGTCCTTTATCTGAGGAACAGTTATATTTTTTCCAAGTGAATAGGTTTTCTTTTTACTTTGTTGTTGATTTCTTTGATATGCAGAAACTTTTTAAGATGAGATTCCAGTTGTTGAATGTTTGAAATAATTCCCATGCAGTATATTAAAGAATACAAAATGGTGATAGAAAAAAGCAGCACTAGAAACAACACAAAATTTCACGAAATGAAGTAATAGAAATTCAACAATGTTTGCTATATTGCATGATGTCATCTTCAAATTAGTTGTTTAGGTTACCAGTTATAAATGTGCAAGATGGGTGTAAAGAAAAAATAATCACAAAAAGTTATAAGAAATTCAAAAGAAAAAATAAGAAGAATAATAAAAGGGGAAAAATTAAGCATTAACTGCTCCTTTCGAAAGACCAGCAGAAATTGGCAGTACAATTATCCAAACTACCTTGTATATATACCTAGATAAACATGTCTTTCCCTTCATGAACTCTCTAGTTACCCTGCCTTCAATATTTCTACCTAATTTCTGTTGAGAAAAAGGAAGTCTTCTCTACTGTTGGTGGGAATATAGACTGCTACAGCCACTATAGAAGTCAGTGTGAAGATTTCTCAAAGAGCTAAAATTGGGGATCCCACTTAAGCCAGCAATTCCCCTCCTGGAAATTTTCCAGAAGACCTGGAAACATCATACCACAGCAATATATATATATATATATATATATATATATATATATATATATATACCACAGCAATATATATCCAAATGCTTATCAACTGAGCAATGAATAAGAAAGTTTGAGTATTTTTACATAGCGGAATACTACTCAGCTATAAAACAATAAACATGAGGCTTTTATCAGCAAATGGATACAACTACAGACAATACTTATAAATGAAACAAATCAGGCCTGCATGGACAAACATTATATTGTCTCATTAGTGTAAGAATCTAAAAGAGTAAATAAAATCTGAAAGGTACAATAGATACTGTGAAAGGAAAAAAGAATCTTTTTCAAAGGAATGAGGAAAACGATGAAAGAAAGAAAGAAAGAAAGAAAGAAAGAAAGAAAGAAAGAAAGAAAGAAAGAAAGAAAGAAAGAAAGAAGGGGGAAAGATATTTATGCATACATGCACAGAATAGCTTGAATGACTGAACTGTTTATTTTTGCGGGTCTACTGAAAGGAGTATTTAATGCTTAAATTTTTTCTTCTCTTTTTTAATATATTAGAACTTTTAAAATTGATTTTGCATGTATATATCTAGTAATCTACAGAACTAACTTGAAGACAACATTATGCAATATAACAACTACTGTTGAATTCCTATTTAGTGAAATTCTGCATCATTTCTCATGTATTTTTTTATTCTCTTTAAAAAGTTTTAAAAAAAACACTTCCTGGCATAAATAACTTAACTATTAAGAAGGGATATGAGCCAGGCATGGTAGTGTACACCTGAAATCTCAGCACTCAGAGGCTGAAGTAGGAGAATCACTGTGAATTACAGAGGGCCCTGGGCTACAAAGTGAGTGCAAGGGCCAGCCTAACTGAATAGTGAGATCCTGTCTCCAAAAAAGAAAAAGACGAAGACGAAGAAGAAGAAGAAGAAGAAGAAGAAGAAGAAGAAGAAGAAGAAGAAGAAGAAGAAGAAGAAGAAGAAGAAGAAG
>PVJA010028501.1:0-27529 GCA_004027025.1 Myocastor coypus | reverse complement strand
TTGTTTCCTTTTATTACCTTTTTAAAAATACAAAGAGAGTATACCAAAAATTGGTATGACATTTGAAGCAATATGCATTTAGAACAAAGTGACAAGCTGGTCAATATGGTTTTAGTATTACACACTGATATCCTCAGTGTAGCTGCTTACTTCACTGATATCAGCATACAGTTAGTCAGAGTGAGAATTCTACATATTAACTGCTATTTTCAAAATTCTGGTGGAGATTCTTAGGATCATTTCCTTAACCATCTTGTTTAAATAAATGTATGAATTTACCCATGCCATATTTCTTAGCTTTTCTCCTTTCTGTTTGATGTGTAAACCATTAGTTCTCATTTTCTCTTAAACTGTGTTATACTTTTCAATTTTCATTTCATCCTTTGATTTCTTACACTACGGAGGAATTTACACATGTGGCTCTGGTTTATTTCACTTATGAGTATATCTTCAAGTTTCATCTATATATAGGCTTCAAGTTTATTATTTTTTATAGCTGAGTAATCCTCCATTGTATAAAAACACCACATTTTTCTTTTTCCATTCCTCAGGTGGTGAAAATTTTGGATGTTTCCAAGATTTGATTATAACAAATTGTGTTTCTATAAACATAGGCACAGATATGTCGCTTTGATGTGATATTTTCAGTTCTTTTGGGAAAACTTCCAGAAAGAGGAGAGCTGGACTCAATGAGATTTCCTGTCCTAGTTTTTTAAGGAATTTCCACACTGATTTCTATAACAGTTGCACCAGTCTGCATTCCCACCAGCAGTGGAGAAGGGTTCCTTTGTCCCTTCAGCCTCTCTAACATTTGTTTTTGGTTGATTTCCTTATGATAGCCACTCTTTCTGGGGTGAGATGGTATCTAAGTGCTGTTTGAATAAACATTTCATTAATTGTTAGTGACATAGAGTATATTTTCATGTATTTATTTGCTTCTTGTCCTTCTTCCTGGGAGAAGTATGTGTTCGTCTCAGATGCTCATTTTTGGATTTGTTGTTCGAATTTTGGGGTCCCAATTTTTTTTTTTTTTGTACATTCTAGATAAAAGACCATTGTCTGAGTGATTATTAGTTAAGACTTTTTTCAAATGTGTGGTTTTCCTTTCACTCTGTTGGTAAGTTCTTTTGTTGTGCAAAAATTTTTCAATGAGTGTTGGTCTGAGTTATTAATTTTTTCAAGTGTTTCTCTTGCAGCCTGATTATTTTTCATGAAATGTTTAGCTACCTCTACATCTTCAAGATTTCCACTTACTTTCTCTTCCAGAAGATAAAGCGTTTCTGTTTTAATGTTTAAATCTTTAATTCATTTTGACTTTAGTTTAGTGCGTAGTGACAGACATGGGTCAAGTTTTACCTTTAGGCATATAGAGAGCCAGTTTTTCCAGCACTGGAAGAGGCTATCTTTCTTCCAAAAAGTGTGTTTCACCCCTCTGTCACAGATAAGTTGTCTGAGTGCATTTGTAGTTACATCTGCATCTTCTGATATGTTCCACTGCTCATGAAATCGACATTTGCCAATATCATGGAGATTTTATCACAGCAGGTTTGTAGTATAAGTCAAGACAGGTATTATAATGCTTCCTGCCTTACCTTTGTTACCCAGGATTGCTTTTGCTCAGCTAGGATTTTTTCTGGTTCCAAATAAACATTAGGAAAGATTTCTCCAGGTCTGTGAGGTAAGTTTGTGGTATTTTGATAGGAATTGCATTAAATCTGTGTAACAATTTTGGGAGTAGGGCCATCTTCACAGTGTTGTTTCTTCCTATTTAGTAGTAGGGAATATATTTCCATTTTCGGAAATCTTCTATCATCTCTTTTTTAAGAGTACTATAATTTTAATTGAATAAAACTTTTACTTCTTTATTTAATTTCTGAAGTGCTTCATTTTTCATGATGCTATTTT
Organism: Myocastor coypus; assembly: GCA_004027025.1. NCBI lineage: Eukaryota > Metazoa > Chordata > Mammalia > Rodentia > Myocastoridae > Myocastor > Myocastor coypus. The sequence goes on along the minus strand of PVJA010028501.1, from coordinate 25,624 downwards.
AAAATGTATTGTTTCTCTATTTCTTTCTCACTGTGTTTATTATTTGTGTAGAGGAATGCTATTGACTTTTGGATATTGACTTTTATCCTGCTATCCTATTGAATTTGTGTATTAATTCTAGTAGAATCTTGATGGAGTGCATTTGTGTTTTCCATGTAGACTGTTACATCATGCACGAATAATGATACTTTAGCTTTTTCTTTACCTATCCTTATTCTTTTTACTTCTGTCTGTTTTCTAAGGGCTCTAGTTAATGATTCCACAGCTATATTGAATAGGAGTGATAATACAGGACATCTTGTACATGATCTGAGAATGAAGAATACCAATTTTTCCCCATTTGGAATTATGTTAGCAGTTGGACTGCCACAAATGGTTTTTATCAAATTGAAGTAGATGCCATCTATTCCAACTTGCTGTAAGACTTTGAACATGAATGAATATTGAACTTTATCACAAGCATTTTCTGAATCCATTGAGAAGATCATGTAGTTTTTGGATTTGGTTCTATGAATATAGAGTATTACATTTGTACATTTGCATACGTTGAACCATCTTTGCATTCCTGGGATGAATCCTACCTGATCACGGTATACAATCTTCTTAAAGATTTGCTATATTCTACTTGATAAATTTTATTTAGGATTTTTGCATTTTTGATCATGAGTGAGATTGGCCTATACTTCTCTGTTTTTAGCTGCATCTGTGTCTGGCTTTGATAACAGTGTAATACTTGTTCCCAGAATGATTTTTTGAGAATTGTTTCCATTTTAATTTCACTGAAGAGTTTGAGGAGTATTGGTATTATATCTTCTGTAAATTTCATGTAGAATTCAGCTATGAATCCATCATGGCATGAACTTTTATTTGTCGTTAGGTTTTCCATTATATTTTGAATTTCATTGGCCCTTACTGGCTTTTTGAGAGTTCCTATATCTTCTTGGTTCAGTTTTAACAATTTGTACCTTTCTTGGAATCTGCCCATTTTTTCTGTGTCTTCGATTTCTGTGAGACTAAAAATTCTCAAAATAGCTATTAATGATCTTCTGAGTTTCCCCAGTATCTGAGGCATTTTCTCCCTTTTTATTCCTTAGTGCTTAAATTTGAGTATTTTTTCTTTCCTATTTTTCATGAGTTCAGCTAGGGACTTATCACTTTTATTTAATCTTTCAAAGAACCATCTTTCTGATTCATTAATTCTTTTCATTTATCTTGATTACAATAACTTCTGCTCTAATATTTATAATTTTCTCCAGTCTTTGGACTTTGGGCTTTGGGTTTGGTTTACTCTTCTGTTTCTAGATATTTGAAGTGTAGCATTAGGATACTTATTTGTACCAGTTCTATTTCCTAACATGTAATATCACAGATCTAAATTTCCCTCTAAGCGCTGCTTTCATTGCATCCCATGAATTCCAATAAGATTTGCTTGAATTTTCATTGAGTTGTACAAATTAATTAATTTTTTTTTTTGTTTTTTTGAGACAGGGTCTCTCAATGCAGTTGAGGCTGGTCCTGTGCTCACTTTTGTAGCCCAGGCTGGTCTGGAACTTGCACCAATCCTCCTGCCTCAGCCTCCCAAGTGCTGGGATTACAGGCGTGCGCCACTAATTTTTTGTTTAATTTCATCAGTAACCATTGGCTGCTGAGGAGAGCATTGTTTAATTTCCATATATTTATAGGAGTTTTGTGGTTTATTTTGTCCTTTATATCCAGTGTCATTTCACTGTGGTCAGATAATATGTATGGAATAATTTCTGGGTTTTTTGTATATACTTAATCATGACCTATGGACTAGCATGTGATCTATTTCAGAAAAATGTCCCATAGAGGCTGGGGAGATAGCTCCGTGGCACAAGTGCCTGCCTGGCAAGTATAAGGTCGTGAGTTCGAACCCTGGTCCTGCCCCCTCAAAAAAAATTTGGCCAGGCGTAGTGGCGCATGCCTGTAATCCCAGCACTTAGGAGGCTGAGGCAGGAGAACTGGTGTGAGTTTGAGACTAGCCTGGGCTACAAAAGTGAGCTTAAGGCGAGCCTGAACTGCATAGCGAGACCCTGTCTCAAAAAAGGCAAAAAAAAAAAAAAATGTCCCATACGCAGCTGAATAAAATATGTATGCAGATGTGGTTGGGTGGAACAGTCTCTATAAGACAACTAAGTACATTTGTTTCAAGTTCTGGTTTATTTGTGCTTACGTCTTTGCTAATTTTTTTGTCTGGTTGACCTACCTTTTTGGAATAAAGTATTGTTAAGGTACCCTATTTAGATTATGGTATTGGATATGCAATTTTTTATGTCCTTCAAGATTTGTCTTGTATGATTATTTTCTCCTGTGTCTGATGCATACATATTTATGAGTGCTACTGCTTCCCTTGTACTATTTCTCTAACCCATTTGCCCTGGCCTTCTTTATTTCATCTAATAATGCTTGGCTTGAAGTTCAGACTATCTGCAAATAGGATTGCTACCCCTGTTGTATTGTTTTCCATACTTTGACTTTCAGCACATGAATTTGTTTATGAGTTAAACGTGTTTCTTGTATATAGCATATTGATGAATTTTGCTTCCTAATCTCATGTGCTAGTCTATTTCCTTTCATCTGTGAGTTGAATTCATATACATTGACAGTTACAATCGAGATGTACTGACTTATGTTTGACAGGTTATTTACCTGCTGTTATAAATCACTTTCTCTCCTATTTGGTGGGTCCTTTCTGTTCTCATTCATGGAATTGTGTCATTTTGATCCCTCTCTAGAATACCTTTTACTAGTCTATATGTGGTTGGCCTCGTCATCATGAAATTCTTTAGCTGTTCTTTGTCATGGAAGTACTTCACTTCTCCATAAAAATTGAAAGAGACATTTTCATGCTGTAACAATCAGGGCTGAAATTTTATCTTTTTATTTTATTTTATTTTATATTATTTGCAGGACTAGGGTTTGAACTCACGACCTTGCACTTGCTAAGCAGTCACTTGTGCTACAGAGCTATCTCCCGAACCTGAATTTTCTTTGCTTAGAGGATTTGAAGTACTTTGATCCATCCTCCTCTTTACTTAATAGTTTGTGAAAAGAAATCCACCATTATTCTGATGGGTTTTCCTTTAAATGTGATGTGTTTCTTTTCTCTAGGGGTTTTCAGTATATTGTACTTGTGCTGAGTTTCTAGGATCTTGATTATTATATGTCTAGGTGTGTTTTCAATTAGCTTGATGCTATTTGGAGTTCTATATACTCTGGTTACCTGACTATCAGATTGTTTTCCCATATTTGGGAAGTTTTCTGCTGTTACGTCTGCCCAGGTTCTACTTATATCATTTGTATTGACTCCTTTTTTCTCACTGATGCCTATTAGTCTCACATTGTTTATCTTTGCATTGTTTTGCAGATGTTGAATTATTTTTTCCTGCATCCTGGTTGTTTTTAAGAGATCTTTTCTTATTTGTTTCAGAAATTTAAAATTTTGATTTGTTTTATTTCATTTAAAATAAATTAAAGTCTATGAAAAATAAAATGAAAGGGAAGATTACAATGTATCTATAATAGAAATTTTGATTCGTTTATTACAATAATTAAAACATTGCATATTGTTGTCTCTGCCATAGTTGTTCAGAGTACCAGATGCAGAGATGATTTCTTGTCTAAACATCCCTAGCACAGATATTTCTTTTCAGTGCACAAAGAGAAATTATTTGTATATTTAGTCCATTAGTTCATAACAGTATCAGATTATCAGCTCACCCAGCACTAAGAAGCTATTGACTCAAGCCTTTTACAACTTAGCTTATTTATATGGCTTTCCTTTGTATACCTCATAGTTAGATATTTCTGCTAGATGCTTAAGAGCAAGATAAAGCAAAACCTATATTACAAAAAATGTAACTTTTGTATCTGACAGGGTCAGTCAGGTCCCCTCAGAATTTACCCTGAAACTATGTGCTGTGGTTTGCAGAACTCTTTTCATAAGACATCTGGATGAATACATGCATTGCTTGACAAATTTGCTTGCTGTGAAAGTTTGAGGGAATGTTTTCTCTCTATGTGATTCTCCTTAGGCACACTATACATCATCGATTGCTTTCTTCTGTGGTCTCACAATCTCCTTGAACAGGAAATCTGAGGTTCCACTAAGTTATAGGCCATTATAATACAGGTTCTTTTATGCCCTGTGTCCTCACTGGCCTGAAAGGCTAGAGCCAAAATATTGGCTACTCTTGTATTCCTTCTTTTTCTCTAATTATTTGGTCTGCAAATTTAAGTTGTTAACCATCCAGAGGAGAAGCTTAGTGATATTGTTCCCTGTGACATATGCAAACACCTTAGACATAACATGAAATAGGAATTTTCGATCAACTGTTGATATTCTAAACTTTAAATCACTATAGAATGTGAATTCTATACTGGAAAAGAATTATGTAGTGTTACACAGATATTTAGGAACTCAACCATTTACAATATTGTGGCAGTACATTTCTACGACCTTTTCTCCTTGTCTCATATTCTCTTTTATTACATTTTTCTTTTTCTAAATTTTTAAACAAATATTTACTAGAGAGTACAGCAATAATTGATAGAACATCAGGAATAGCACATAATTATAAGGCCAGAATGATAGGTATTCCAAGCATGGTTTTAGTATTATACATTGCTTTCCTCAGTGTATTTGTTTAGTTCACAGATATCAGTATATAGTTATTCAGGGTACAAATTCTGCCAACTACCTGTTAGATTCAACAGTCTATTGGAGATTTTTAGGAACACTGACTTAAGCATCTCTTCTTACCCTCTCCCTAGCTGTAATGCTGTCTTCAAGATCTGCAAGTCTATCTTTGCTTTCATTGAAACAGTTTTTACAGCTTGTGATTGAGGCTTTAATTTCTTGTGTATCTCTTTGCATCTGCCTCATGCATTCTATTTCTTTCCTATATTGCTCATTCAATGATTCCATGATTTTTCTATTCTCCTCTATCTTTTTATCAGTGTTTTCTTTAGAAGCACTTAACAATTCTTTCATCAAAGTTATCAATTCTTTTTTTTTACTTCAGAGAGTATTTATGATCTGATTTCTTCTATAGTTTTGCATTGCTTTCTTTTCTTCAGACACTATTATTTCAGGAACTTCAGGAGTGTGATTTCCTATTATCTAGCAATTTTTCTTCACTCTGGAAAACATTAAAAACAAAATACCTCCATATATCCATAAAATACTTAAAGGTATTTCATTATTCTTTAAATGTGGAGATTTCTGAATACATGTTTTAGAAGTAAGATCTTTTGGTAAATGATTAGTTATTATGAACAGTATTTACAATCACTTCAAATTATAAATAGCTATCGTTTCATTATTATGTATCACGTGATTCAAATTCGTGTTAATTTTTTAAAGCACAGCAATATATAACTATTTTCATTGCAGATAGTGTTATTAAAGTAGTATGAAGTATTTAGACATTTTAAAATATATGAAGTAGAATTCATTTTACTTATTTAATGTTTTCTTATGTTTCTTGAAGATCTCTGCAGTTATGCTAGAAGAGTTATTTCTAACAAAAGCAAAACATATCTATTTTCATTGTGTGTGTGTGTGTGTGTGTGTGTGTGTGTGTGTGTGTGTGTGTGGATCAAACGTGGGACACTACACTTGCCAGGCAGGTGCTTATGCTGCTGAGCTATAACCCTGCCCTGTTATAAAGTCTACAAATGAGATATAAGGAACATTTAAGTGTTTTCCCACTTTTTATGTTGAAAGCATTTTAAAACAAGATGTGTTTTTTCCATTTCTCTTAGCCAATATTTGCAAAACAGAGAAAACTTTAGATGGTGTGAATGTATGGGCCTCTGTATAAAGTTTTCAGTGACATAGCAACATTCTGAATATTTCCGTCTTTTCTTCGCACATTGGCCAACACATGAATTTTTCTGTTTTAAAGATTAACTGTAAGAATATTTTCAAATATATGCATGGAAGATATATTTTAAACAATAGAAGACATTCAACATTATTGTATGTATTTACTAAATATTGATATCAATTTTGGGGTTTAATTTGGAATTTTATTTGTGTATCTGGTTTTTTTAATGTCAGATACTGACATCTCATAAAGATAAAAATATGAAACAAAATTCAAAAGTGCTTTTCCTATTTTTAATAATTGAAGGAGTGCTGGGTAGTAATTCCTTAGTCAATGATATCTGTTATTTTGTCCATCAAATATATTATCATTCTGAGATCGTGAATTTCACTCAACAAGGAGAGTTTTTATATTGAATAGTTTTGAAAACACAATATATGAATAATTACTTATAGCCACAAATGACATAAATCGGGATTCCCAGAAATAATTCAAACCGTATATGGGGCCATGGAGATAGCTCTGTGGCGCAAGTGCCTGCCTGGAAATTGCAAAGTCATGAGTTTGAACCCTGTTTCCAAGGGGGGGGGGCTCATGTATGAGGAACCCGACACACCACTATATTTTTAGTTGTGTATTGCTCAGTTTAATTTAATATTCCACATCTCTATTGTTTGAATATTTTTTAATTAAGTATTTCCTAGAAAACTTGGTGGGGCCAGCAAATGCCTCAGTGAAGTAAGCATGTGCTTAGGCAAACACAGAGACAAGCACTATAAGCCGCGCCAGCCATGGCCTTGGGCATGCTGCCACCGAGACTGGATGTTGCGGCACACGCCTGTAGTCCATGCTCTGGGAAGGCTAACAGCACGAGGTCCAGTATGACTCTGAGCTGTGTAGTGAGAGCCTGTAGTAAAATACATTTTAAAAAAAGAAAGAAACTGCTTTTTCATTGATAAGTTCAACTTCATTCAGTTTATCTTTCTCATATTGATTTGTAGTATTATTCAGCTATTACATTTGAGAATCTACTATCAATCTTATAACTGTTTTGTTGAATTTTTTCCTTACATTAGCAAAGGGCTTTTCAAAACCTATAACTGCACTATTCAAGCTTGTTCTGTGGGCTTTGAATATTTTTTTGATTTCTAAACCAGACTCTATGAAACACTTGCATTAGTTGGCTAAAGGTGCTATAATAAAATAATGTGCAGTGAAGGACATACAGTCATACATTTGCTTATAGCCCAAGAAGAAGAAGTCGAGGTACTGACATGCTGGCTTTTATTCTGAGGCCTCTTTCCTCGGATCGTAGGTTCCCACTTTGGTTTTTCTTCTTGCTTTCCACTCCACACTCTTTTCATGAACAACCGTGGGAATCATGTGTGTGACTTCTTATTAGCATATGTATCACACTACTAGCCCTACTTTATCTGTGCTTTTATTGTTCAGAGATAGTTGGGGTTATAGCATCAACATCTGGATTCTGTTGGAAAACTGAGAAACAATTTAGGCCACTGCAACATTTGTGCCAGATATATATATATATATATATATATATATATATATATATATATATATATATATACATATACAGAGAGAGAGAGATTACATATATCCATTTATTCCTCCCACTTACTTCTATTTTTAGAGTCTTCTTGTTATATCCCAGTATTGTTCTTTGCACCAGTATCAAAATCTGTCATTGTTTTCAGATGGTACACAGTCCTGTGGAATGAAGATGATATACCTTTAGATTCCCTACAACTACCTACAAGTCACTTTCTTTCCTTTTCTCAGCTTAAAATTAATTAGAAGTGCAACTTGGGAAAAAATGCCAAAATTTTGCCAAAAAATATCCTTTTATCTTGCAGCTACATGAAATTTGCTTATTATTTACAGATCTGATACAGTCCCATAAAATCAAAGCCTGAAAATGCAATGCCTTTGCTAAGAAAAAAGCCTAGACACACCTTCAACTTATGCCAATCATGATGTTGTCATAATACTCAGAGCGGCTTAGCTTAGGAGACAATACTTCTTTCTTTGGTAAAATGCTGTTGGCTTAGTCTTTCTGTCAAACGTAGTCAAAACAAATATTAATGGTACCCTGTAATTTCGCCTTCTCGTCAACAGATTTTATTCAGAACCCCACCACTACCTTGAAAGACAATTTCTTAATATTTGATTCATCGCTGGCTTTTCCTAACACATAGACCGACAATGGGTAATGAAGTATGAATGCAAAGACTGGTTTTTGTTCACATCTCAACAAGTATCACATAGATAATTCTAGCCTCTTTATGCAGGCATGTAAATGATATTTCAACTTTTGCGAAGTACATTTAATAATTCCCAGTCCTATGAATGCAACTCCTACTTTTTTGGAGATTTGTCCTCACTATGCCCACCAGCAGAAATAGGAGTCTTTATGCACATACAGGTTGCATTCTGAGCCATTTTCTCTGAGGTCCACAACGCAGTGCTTGCCTATTTATCAGAGTTTGGTGCAGCTGAACAAATCGAAGTATATCTTGTACATTGTAGGCTGATTATATATGGGTAGATGTGTTAAACCCCAAATCCACAAGTCTCAGTTAAGCTGTATAGGTAGATAGAGATTTGAAAGTATTTTTGTACCTAATGAGGAACACAGAAGGGTTGCACAAGCTGAACTAAATATTGCAGTAGTTCAAAGAATCAACTTTCAAAACTTTCAAAGCCATGCTGTTGCCATGGAATAAAGGAACAAACTTTGATTTTCATTGGAAGTTATCCCTTAGCAAAATTTGACATCTGTGGGAGAGATGGGAAGAGAACATAGGAACGATCAGATCTGTCCTCCTTTTTCCAATATGCTGTGCACTCCCAGTGCTTCCTTGAGATATTCTTGAGCCTCACAAGCAGGAGTGTTGGAAGATTTAGGTTGTCCCAATGCCACCCAGAGAAAGCATCCTGCACTATTTTTTCTCGTGACACTGGTCTCTCATCCAAGGACATGATCCTGATTAGATTGCTTTCAAAAAAGTGAAAAGGAGAAGATCTGAGCAATTTTATACAACATTCCTAGAATTCCATCGAATTTATTTTTATATTATATATTTTATGGAGACTTCTGCAAAATATTTTTTCTTATAATGTGACATCTTTGATCAATTATCTACAATCACTTATGTAGGAACTCAGGAAAACTGTGATTGTATATAATTTTATTTTTAAATTCATTTTATTTTGTTCTTTTGAAAGCAACAGAGGGATACACATTCCATGGATATTTAAAATGAACGTTTATTTCTTGTTTTTCAAGATAAGGCTTGTTTTGTTTCTACAAATTAATTTAATTAATTAAAACAACCAAATAGTCTTCCTACATGCCTATACTTTAAGTAGCAAATTTGCCATGCTTTGTAAAAATGGGTCAAATTGACTAGAAGATTTTATAACATACATCTCCCTACATTTCATGAATTCATCCTTCTCCTTCCATTTAGTGGTGCATATGAGATAAAAAGCCATCTACTGGGCCAGGCTGGTAGCCCAGCAGACTAAAGCACTTGCTTAGGCAGAGCACAGCAGCCAGGGTTCGATCTCAGTGTGCTGTGCTAGCCCTTCCCATAGTGCATTCTGAGACAATGTCTTAGTTATTCTTCTGTCATTGCTGGGACAAATACCCAACACCCAAAATGAAGGAAAGAGAAGTTTATGTAGCTCACACTTACTGGAGCTTTCAGTCCATACTCGGCTGGCTCCAAGGCAGACAGGCACATGGCAGAGAGCAGCAGTTTATGACAGTAGGACAGCAACAAAACGGTGACAGAGGTAACCGGCCAACCAGGAGAGCAGAGAGCAACAGAGTCTGTTTCTCTGCCTCTCTTCATGTTACATCAGCCTCTCTATCTCAGCCTGTCCGTCTCAGGTCACACCTATAATCCCAGTAGTACTCAGACCCATAATCTCATCAGTACATAAACACGTAATCCCAATGGTTCACAAGTCAAGTTTCAAACTTTAGAAGTCCTTGCCCCATGATTGCATGAAGCTTTGGGGTGACAACTAGACACAAACCATAACAGACAGCGATTGAGACTTGGTATGGTGGCACCGCGCTTGGGAGGCCGATAACAGGAGTGTCACTATGAGTCTGATCTACATAGTGCGATGCTGTACACCCTGTACTAAATACAAAAAATGAAGAAAGAAAAAGAAAGAAAACAACCTATCTGTTTTCATTTTTTTTCTTCTATGTTCACTATTTCTGAAATATTTTCAGTTAGGTTCATCTTAAATATTTCAAAATATGAGCAATTCATATTTTTTCAGCTAATCTTAAACTTTTTAATCACATTTGTATTGCTTTTAGTACAAGTATATTTGGTAATAATTCCTAACACACTTTGTAGCATATGAATTTCTGTACATACTGCTCCACGTTTTTTCAAATGTACATATGGATCATTGTTCTGCATGTGTACCATATGAACTTAATTTTCAATTCATTTTAATATTTATATATCAGACTCAATTACATAGCATGAATAAACACATATTTTTCAAGTTAATGGAGAGTTTATATTTTTATATATTGCAGTCACCCAGAGCAGATTACCATCAGTCTACTATACAACAAATGGGGAAGTCATCACATTTTAAATATGCTTTTCAAATATTTTAACTTGATTGCACAAATTCTTATGTTTTATGAGAAAGGTTTCAGAAGACTTAAAAGACATCATTTCTATTTTATTTTTTACTAGCAGGTGATACTTCATGTTAATGAAACTGTGTAGGATACGTCAATATAAAGGTAGGAGGGACTGAGTGAATCTGCCCTCTGATCGCCCAGACTCCAACCTCCATCCTACTTTTTGTGTATTATTTTTTTTTCCCATTCTTGTCAACAGTTTCTATATTCCACACAAGAAAGACAGCTTGTTTTCTTTTGCTGTTGTTTTGGTTTTGTATTTTTGTTTTGCAATGGACTTGGTGCATAGTCTCACTACTCAGCTCAGACTCACAGTGATCCTCTTGTTTTCAGCTTCCCAGTGCTGGGATTCCAGGTGTGTTCCACCACACCTGGCCTTGGTGGCCAGCTCAGTGCGCCTCGCGGTGGGGCTGGAGCAGGATGCATGGCCAGGGATCGAGCCTAACTCCTTACGCTGTGCTTGCCTAAGCAGGTGCTTAGTGCGCTGAGCTATCTCACTGGCCCCAGCATGCTAGTTTTCTTGTTTTACATTTTTTGTTACTTCAATTGTGATTGGATCAATTTATTTTTGTCATAGCATGTGAAACTTAATACATTGGCTATTTTTATTATTACAACCTAGTTTTAACTTTCATGGATCTTTTAGACTTCTTGATCATTAATTTTATGATGATAAGTAAAAGACAAAAATTAAAACAAATATGTTTTTAAAACTCTTTTAAACATTTTCCTTTATGAAAATATATATAAGAAATTAGTAATGGCCAGTATTATTTTTGTGACTACTTCCAGGTCCATCTTATAGCGACACACAGACATCCCTAGACATGTGCTTTTCTAATCCCAGCCTGTTTCAAAACTCAATGAGTTTGATAAGATACTGACCACCTTTCAAGGTCTCTCCTGTAACATTATCTACTCTCCAGTGCTCACCAGTAATTGGCCCAACAAGGCAGACTTAATTTCTTTCTTTCTTTCTTTCTTTCTTTCTTTCTTTCTTTCTTTCTTTCTTTCCTTCATTCTTTCTTTCTTTCTTCCTTCCTTCCTTCCTTCCTTCCTTCTACCCAGGATAGAACCCAGGACCTTGCCCTTGTCAGGCAGGCATTTATAGGGCTGAGCTACATCCCTTGCCTGGGGCAGACTATTCTTAGGCCTCCAGCCTCAAATACTGTGACCTAAAACAAATTGGATCCTTGAAAAAATTGCACAGCTTCACATATTTTCTCCCATAATGGAAATTGACTAGCAAAGACTTCTGCTCTGCTTTTGATTATAGAGACTGTTGACCTTCTTCTGCTGTAACAAGTATCCATGAGTGCTTTCGGCTGTATCAGTCGTGCTGTAGTTCTGTACCTCTTCACAACTATCCAACTCTCTAGCATCTGCTCCTTGTCTTATTTTACTTCTCAGTCTTTCTTATATGTAGTAAATTTTTGCCGATAATGATAAATTTCCTTATGATAAATGTTTACAGCAGACATTTAGCTTTGGTTCTTCAGGTTAAAAGGTCCAGGCTCAACATCTGATAACTTACCATGCCTTATACATGGAAGTGGTAATTACGAGATTTTTAATACGATGTATTTTTTTCTTTCCTAAAGAAATATTCATCAGTGTTATATTTGCTGAGCTTATGAATACATGACATCATCTAATTTTAAGCTAAGTACTTCAGTAATATATATTGGTCATAAAACTTCTTTATTTTATTATTGTTATTATTGCCTTTTTTTTTTTTTTTTTGCTGGACCAGTGTTCGAACTCATGACCTTCCACTGGCCCGGGAGACCCTTGTGCCACAGAGCTATCTCCCCAGCCCCAAAACTTCTTGATATATACCTTCTTGTCTTGAAAAATTAAATTTACTTCATTTTGTCATATTATTAAAAACAATAATCTCTCTTACACTCACCGACAATAAGAAAAGACCACACTTGCAACTACACATAAAAATACATCCTGTACATTGTTTCAGAAGACTTTTACTTGGTCATTTTCCTAGCATATTTGATTAGTTCATATAGTAACAATGTCAAAGGATATTACTTAATGTTACATATTAGTCTTTCTCTATTAAAATTGATGAAATATATTTTAAATTTTGGTTTGGGATTCTGGTTAGCCTCCTCCGATAACTTTTTCTGATCAGTCCTGCCAGCTATTTAAATGTGATAATATATTTGTTATATGGAATAACTGTCTTTTTGCAATCATAAGACTGTTTAAATCCATTTATATTTTATTTAGAGTGGCTATAATTTAAGAAAGCATTTCTGTTATTCACTAAATAGCTTTCTGTTACTTTCTGCACTTATTTTATCCATCTATTAATTGTATAATTCACTATAAAAACCCAGGTGTACTTTCATTACTTTTGATTATTTCATCTACCATGGATTGGGAAAATACAATTCTAATTTTTACTTACTTGTAGGTGCTATTTTGTTTTCTTGATGTTGCTCAGGAAGTTCTTCTGGTGTGTTTCATTTTGCTTGGATTATTTTGTTTTCATTGTTAAATCCAATTTAAATACATAAATTCTTATCATTTTTGCTTTAATTTTAGTTACATTTACTCAACATTAATCTTTCTACCAAATAGTCTTCAAAATTATTTTGACCTTTAGGCTCGTTTTTACCCTCCACTCATTGTATACCATTCTGATACTACATTGTTATGAATATTCTGAATAACTTAATTTTTAAAATCAAACTGCTTAAATTGTGCTGTACATTTTACCACTTGTATTGCTATTAAGGTTTTATTTTTTATGAGTATCTCATTTTTACCAACTTTCACTACTGAAAATAATTATCTTCAGCCCAGATCCTTGAGTAGAAACTTTCGTTTCCAATTCTAAAGTGCTTTAAACATTGTGAAGCTTAGAATAGTATTTTTCATGTTGTATTTTTTTCCAAGAAAGGAAAAAATCAAACGTGTTGCCTATATTTTGATGTTTTCTACATTTATTTATAAAATGATTCATAAGAGAATGGAATTATGTGTGTGTGTGTGCGTGTGCTCACACACGTGCACATGTGGTGTTTGTGTATTTCAGAGAGAGGGAGAGAGCAAGAGAGAGTGACAGAGACAGAGAGACACACACAGAGAGACAGAGAGAGAACCAATTTCAATAATCTAATGTCACTACATTAACATCAGACTCCTCCCCCCAAAAAAATTGAGTTTTGCATTTATAGGCTGTTTCACTGAGGACATTTTCATTTTGTATTTATAGACTGTCTGTCCCTTTTCAGAATCATTGATATCTTCCTTTAGCGCCTCAGTTACTTCCCTCAATGCCAAGAAGAATTATCTGAAACCCACACATTAAAGTGGAGAGGCTAATTCCAACTGACTTTTTCAGTCCATGCTCATCTGGATCTTAGGCAGAAGCCACCTTGCAGAAAGGCCTGAGCAACAGAAAGCTTCTCATGTCAAAGAGGCAGGAAACAGACAGGACAGAGCAGAGGCAGGAATCTGCCCTTCCAGTTATGCTGCACTGACCAGCCTTTAACTCTGTCCCTTTTCATTGAGCAACTAAATACACATATCATGTTTCTAGGTAAGGAATCAGAGTCAAATTCTTCACAGAACACTGAAAAAATAAATTTCTATATTGATATATGAATTATAGATACTTAAATGCAAATATTCATAAGTGTCTTTGATGTGTGTATCATGGACTAGAAAACATCTGACATTGTATCTCTTGTTAAAGCAGACAAGCAATGAAACTACAAAATTTTTAAAAAAGAAACTTTATATGTGATAAAAAACCCTCGAGATATAGCTCTTTACAAATCCTTGGATTGATTTCCCAATATTGCAAAAGAAAAAAATAATATTTTTTTTATTTCTAAGACTTGAAATACCCTGCTCAGTAAGCATCATCATTAATACATCATGCTTTCTTGCCAATTAGATTGTCTGAGAATATTACCCAGTGAAACTATTAAATTATTGAATCTCATCACTTAGTGGCACTGGCTACAGAGTAGGAGCAAAATAATGTAGACCCGTGGACAGATAAAAAGATTCCTAGAGGCTCATATTCTTTAGAGGTAAAAATAACTTATTTGGATAAGAGACAACAATGAAAATAAGAAAATAAGGTAAGATGATTTTGTGTGGTACTACACATGAAGTATTTGTGTCAGGAGAACCAAGATTTAACCTGAAATCTGTAAACTGGCTACACTACAGATCAGTGATCCTGAGAGAATTTCACGAGTCCCCTTACTACCTGCTTCTTCACAGATAATATGAAAGGTATTCATTACAAGTAGTATGTGTCACTAATTCTTTTGTTTTGTTTTTGTATTTTAGGTTATATTCCCTTATATTCCGTTGGAATGATAGGTAAGCTTGCTAACAACACCTAAGGTTTCTCAGGGTCAATATTCACCCAAGAGAGTGCTTTAAATGTCACGCAGAATTCAGCAGTCAATTTTCACTCATGTTGTCACATTCTTTATGAATTCAATTTCACTTCCTATTGGGTTAACTGCAATAAATGGTCCGAGGCAATATATGTTTGCTTCTATCAAATTAGCATATTTATATGCAACCTGATTTGTCTCCTGATACACTGCAGTAGATGTTCTCACTATGATCTGTTCATACATATGAGGGTTCAAGGAGACTTGGAGGCTAAAACTTCAGGGTAGGTTGATGCTGTTTGTAGTACAGTAGAATGCTATGCACATTGTACTGAATTTCTGACTCATGTCAAGGTAAACCTTGTTATTCTATTTATTTATTCTTTTATTTAGTGCAGGTCTACAGTGTCTCACTAGGTAGACTGGACTCATAGTAATCCTCCTGATTTCAGACTCCCAAGTTCTGGGATTACAGGTGCACACCACCACGCCCAATCTCAATCACTATCTCAGAGCATCTCAATGTTGGGAGTAGCACAGCACATTGGAGACTGAACCTCAGTCCCTGAATCTGTCTAAGCAGGTGTTTTAGTCCATTGAACTACCTGGCCAGCCTAACCTTGCCATTTTATTATGTTTCACATGCATGGCCGATATACAGTTGCTACTCATTAATTTGAAACTTTCAACATGAGATATAAAGGTTTTTCCTAATGAAATTCTGTGTATTTCTTGCTAAAATAATTTCTCCAAATCTGTAAGCAATAGTATTGTGAATGTTGTCTTATTAGTGTATTAGCTAATTATTGCTAGTGTTGATTATATGGTTGTACTGTATGCAGAAGTAGCTGATAAACTTTTAAAGATATTTTT
This sequence comes from Myocastor coypus, assembly GCA_004027025.1. NCBI lineage: Eukaryota > Metazoa > Chordata > Mammalia > Rodentia > Myocastoridae > Myocastor > Myocastor coypus. The sequence goes on along the minus strand of PVJA010028501.1, from coordinate 9,815 downwards.
CTATCTTTCAAAGGCAAGCCGGGCGTGGTGGCTCACACCTGTAATCCCAGCACTCGGGAGGCTGAGGCAGGAGGATTGTTGCGAGTTTGAGACCAGCCTGGGCTACAAAAGTGAGCTCAAGGCCAGCCTGAACTGCATAGCGAGACCCTGTCTCAAAAAGACAAAAAAATAAAAATAAAATAAAATAAAAATAAATAAATAAATAAAAACAAAGGCAGAATTGTCTGATGATACTAAATTTGTTTATTTTTTGAGATACCTATGCTTCCCATTTTAATGTATATTATTAGAGGTTACTTCAACTTTATTATCACACAAATCAAAAGAAGCATTAATAGCCAGTGAGATAGCTCAGTGGACTAAAGCACCTGCTTAGGGTAGCATAAGGACCAGGGCTCAATCCCCAGGCTCACATACCCAGCTGGCCTTACCTCATGGCATGATAAGCCAGTGACCAATTCTGAGTTTGGATATGCCTGCATGTGGAGGATGCTGAAAATGAGAGGATCACGAAGAGTCCTATTTCGGTAGTGAGACCTTGTACCAAATGCACAAATTGAAAAAAAAAAAAAAAAAAGTAAGAAAGACAGTGTCACTATTTAACTTTTGCTTTTCCGCTTTCTACAAAAGGTTTGGTACATAGTGCTAGTTTATAACACTTATCTTTAGAATATTCTTTTCTATTTCCAAAATACTAAAATTTATATTTTCTTTTGAAAAATATTTGTGATTATGAGTATCACAAATATTTGTGATTATGATTGTGATTATGAGTATCCGTGTGTGTGTGTGTGTGTGTGTGTGTGTGTGTGTGTGTGCGCGTGTGTGTGTGTTGCTGAAAAAAATTATTTTGAGCAGGGTAAAATGGCACACACCTCTCAGCCCAGAACTCAGGAGGCTGAGGCAGCAGGATCTTTGCAAGTTTGAGACCAGCCTGGGCTACACAGTGAGTTCAAAGCCAACCTGAACTGCAGAGCAAGACACTGTGTCAAAAAGACAAAAAAAATTGTTTTGGTTATATTGAAATAAAATCTTCTGAATTATGGTTCACTAACTCATAAGTTCAATCACATTCACAGCTTATCTGATATCATTTTTTTTCCAGACAATTTTGTATCTTATTTGCCTGCGATTGTAAATTTATACTTAAAGGAAACTGCTGACTAATGACTTCATTTTCCGTTTCCATTTTCTTTCTTTTTTTTTTTCAGAACCAGGGAATGGCATTTTTCTTAAGTGAATTATCTTGCTATGTTTTAACTTAATAAATGTTAAAATAACTCTGTAATCAGTAGTGGAAATGTCAGATAATTCATTTCAAGGGCCGTCCAAATAGCTCAGCAAATTGAAGTGCCTGCAAGCACTGAGCCAGGGCATATTGAGAGGGCAACTGAGACTTGGCGTGGTGGCGCACACCTGTAATCCCAGATCTTGTGAGGCTGTAAACAGGTGGATCACTATGCATCCAGTCTGGTAGTGAGCACCTGAATACCCTATAGACCCTTCACTAAATAAATAAATAAATAAATAAATAAATAAATAAATAAATCACTTTGTCTTCGATGGGTGTGCTCAATGATAAAACCATGAAAATCTCGTAAAATATTACAACCACATAAAATATCACAACCATGATGAATGTTAGCACTGATCTATTGAAGACTTAACATTTTATCATCTCAAATAGCAACACTCTTGAGCTATTGTTTGCTTACTCAAATCACTGCAATCCAAATCTTGCATTACAATGCCTGAAAACAATAATCATTATTTATTTCTAAAAGTGCGTCTTTTCCAAAAAAGGTACACTAAGAAGAACATATAGTATATTTTAATTAAAAAAAAAAAAACTTAGCCACATTCTAAATTTATCCAGGCTGATATGTGTATCAGTATTATGTTCCTATTTTCTCGCTGAACACTTTTCCATTGTAAGAATGTACCAAATTCTGGATAGTACATTGCTTTAAGCATGCAGTGTTTACTGCTTTGTGATAATCTCTCAAGAATGCAGTGGTTGTTTCATTGGTTAGCATGACTGTAGTATCACTAGCTATTTACATTTTCCTTTATATCTTAATGATAGTGTTTTGAATTTTCGAATGATTTTTATTTTTATTTCTGTGTGTGTGTGTGTGTGTGTGTGTGTGTGTGTGTGTGTAATTAGTACAAGATCTACAGGATTTCACCACACACATGGGATGGGTAGTGATCCTTCACTTTTCAGCCTCCTAAATGCTAGGGGTACAGGTGTGAGACATCATGCCCAGTCTTAATCTTCATTTCAAGATTCTCCTGGAAGCGGGGCCAGCATGGCAGGCCAAGGACCAAACCCAACCCCTATGTCTAACTAAGGAGGTGCTTTAATCTGTTGAGCTAATGGCGGGCATTTGAATGCATTTATTTTTTATTCTAGTTCTTATTTACACATCTGAGAGATGTTTGAGGAAACTCCTCCATGTTTTTAGGTTGGACCTTTCTAATGTCTTATGGGCTTATTTCCTACCTGTGTCAACTTCGATGAAATAGCACTTCGCTAAGTTTTGAGTTATGCAATGTCCGTAAAGAATCTGTCTGTTTTTATTTATGAATTCCATAAAATTTGTATTTTGATGTGAAATAAATCACATCGTTAATATTTTTAATTTTTCAATGTCTGTTTAATTTACTCATCAATATGTTTTGTTTCATAAATACTTTGGTTTTTAAGTCTAGAGATTCTGCATATATTTTATTAGATTGTACTTGTGACAATTTTTTACACAATTAAAAATAGTGTTATATTGTAAATACACTTATTCATATGTTGCTGTTATTATGTGCAACTAAAATAATATACTACATGTTATTTAAGTTCCAGACATAGTGCTAGGCCAAATCATATTTATAGTACTTAATATGTCTGTTAATAACTTACAGTTTGCGATGTAGACAATCCTGTCATCTGTAAATAAGAACAGTTTTTATAGAGTTAAAAGATTAACTTAAAAAAAAAAAAAGATTAACTTAGTTTTCTGAGTGAGAAGAATAAAACCCTTTATTTTTGGCTAAAATTTACATTATCTTAAGATATCACATTGATAATCCAATTTGTTTGTTTTTCTCCTTGAATAAAGAATCTGGCTTCTTTTCAATGTGATCTTGTAGCTTTTTATTGATGTTCTTCAAGGCAGCTGTTTTCCATCAGCGTGTGTCAGACTTCATTTACTTGTGTGTTCATTAATATTGCCATTATAGTTGTCTTCCTTAGCTTCTTAATATATTGAGATATAGCTGTTGATATTTAAATATGAGATGATCAATTATACAGCTCCAATTATTAATATTTTAATAAAGATTAAGTGTTTATAGTCAAAAAGAATATAGATATTTATTTTTTAACTCTGTGACTTTGGTATCAAGGTAACACTACCTTGATATAATAAATGCAAAAATGTTATCTCCTTTTTCAATTTCTCAAAAAGATTGCACAAATCTGAATGGAGTTTCAGTATATTTGCAAAGCTATTGTTGAATATACTCTATCTAGGTTTATGTAAGCTCAAATTTTTACTTTAATGCTTTATCTGTAGCATTTATAATTTTTAGTGAATTTTGAATCAAAATATATGCACATTTATTTTATATTGTGCCCTAGGAATTCAGCAGTGTTGTGATGCATAAAAATTATTACTGCTGAGTATAACCTCAGTCTACTGGCTAAATAACACTAATAAAATTTATTAAATTATTTAATTAGCATCAATGTGTAACAATGGACACATTTGATATGTTTAATTTTTATTAATTCTATATTAATAAAATTTATTAATTTTTATTTATAAAATGCAAGGAGCCTATCCCTTCTTTTATTGGTTGTCAAGCCACTATGGTATCTGTGATAAGAGATTATTTGCTTTGTATACTAAATTTTTCATGAATTATACAACAAATAATTGAAGAAATAGTGTGCTGAGTCCAAATTTGTGTATGTGTTTTATCATTGTAATAAATTTTAATTACAAGTGTGAATTATTCATATCTAATTTGGATAAACTAATTCTTTGATTACCATTGGCAAGCAAACCTGAGTTTAATTAAAGTACCAGGGGCTGGGGAGATAGCTCCGCGGCACAAGTGCCTGCATGGCAAGTGCAAGGTCGTGAGTTCAAACCCCGGTCCTGCAAACCCCGGTCCTGCAAAAAATAAATAAATAAAGTACCAAATGAGAAAATGGTGATGTGTCTCATTAAATAACTATACTTCCTTGAATGAGATTGAAAGCAAAAAGGGGTAAAATAAGACCATGTACAAGAATATGCTCTCATTTAATTAATTTTTTACACATGAAATTTTTTTTTTTTTTTTTTGTCTTTTTGAGACAGGGTCTCGCTATGCAGTTGAGGCTGGCCTTGAGCTCACTTTTGTAGCCCAGGCTGGTCTCGAACTCACACAGATCCTCCTGTCTCAGCCTCCTGAGTGCTGGGATTACAGGCATGAGCCACCACGCCCGGCTGCACATGAAATTTGTAAGAAGTGAGAATTATGATATGTGAGACAATCTCATTCTAATAAGTCAAGTGACTAAATTAAATACACTCATTGAGACTTTATTAATAAATTGGAGGTAAAAATCACAATTTTATACTTCAAAATTAGTTATAGTTTATATACAATGCTAGTATATGAACTTTAATGATTGCGTGGTTAGTCACTCATTTATATTGGCTGTTGTTTTGTAAGTCACTCCTCTTAAAGAAACATTTATCTATCTATTTATTTATATATTTAATTTGTTTTGTGTGTATGGTACTGGGGGTTCAACTTGGGTCTTGCACTTAACAGGCAAGCACTTAGGCCTCTGTGCTCTCACTAGTTCTAAAGTATTGTTCATATTTTCAGTGTGTTTCAAAGTCATAGGAAGATTTTGTAAATTTACTCCGAACTATCAGTAAGAAGATCAAAATCCAATGTCTCTGACAAGTGTTAGTGTACAAGGTCAGCCTATTTCATTACCTTCAACTTCACCTTCCAGATGTGAAAGTAATACAACAAAACATTAGACTACAATAATGTTAATTTTTTCATAGAAACATGATTATCTTTAGATTTCAAAATTTGTTTTTATTATTGAACGAATATACATCAAAATATTTAAATGCTTAACTTTGTTAAAGTTTTGGATACAACTAAAAATATGATAGTACATATCATGAATTAATATTAAGAATTTAGAGGAATCTGAATATTTCTTTTAAGATTTCAAATTTTACAGTTATTCCTTTATTTGTGGGGTTAAAGTTTATACATTATTTTTCTGTAAGAATTAAATATATGCTCTTGTTGGAGAGATAATAATAGGGACTGTATTTAGGATCCACTATGTGCTTCACTCTCGCACTACTTATCTAGCTAGCTAGCTAGTATAGCTATAGTGTCTCCAAGTGTCTAAGTTGTATAGGCTGGCCTTAAATTCACAACTCTGTCAGCTCAGAATTCCACAGTGCTGGGACCACAGGTATGTTCTAGGATGACTATAATAAATACATTTTCTATTTTAATTATATCACACAGAACAATGTACAATCATATACAATATAGATCAGATATATATTTTTTAATTATATAAATTATCACTTTCAAAAATATGTACATACATTTGCTGATGTAAAATTATGTTTAGCCTAAAATGATGATAACTATTATAGGTACAGATTATCTATTTCATTATGGAGTATCACGCAGAATATCATGTGTCATACCACATTTGATACTTTACCTAAAATATGTTAAATTTTAGGACTCATAGAGATCCTCCTGTTTTCAGCATGGCCTGCACTGGGATTAGAGGCATACACCACCAGACCCAGACTCCGTTGCTATTTCCGAGTGCCCTGGGGGTGTGGCCTGCACAGCAAGTGGGGCCAGAGATTGAACCCCAGTCCCTGCGTTTGCCAAAGCAAGCACTTAGTCAGCTGAGCTGTCTCACTAGTCCTAAATTAAATATTCTAAATAATATCTAGAAACACCCAGTGCTTTAGTCCCTTTATAAAATTGATTTCATATAGTCGAAATGCAACTGTTGGCAACACTTTTCTGCCCTTAGTTGGGTCCTTTCTGAAGCTATTTTAAAATTTTCTAATTATTTTTATGTTATTCTTGTCTTCATTATGTGTAACTGATAAAAAGCAATACACATTTTTTGAATATTCCTTGTACTGAAAAAGTCAACCTCAACTAGAGATTCTTTGAAGTACCACGCGCTAGCAGAGAAAAAGTTAATTTATAAAGACAAAATGCTATTACAGAAATGTACAAATAGCTACAGCCTTTCCTATCATGACTTCTTGACACGAGTTTTTTTATGTTTGTCTGTAATCAAAGCATGTGTGTTTACTTGGTTTTAAAAGGACTCTCAAGGCAATAACTCTTATAAGCAACTCATATAATACAGAGCAAGCTGGTTTTTCCGAAAGCTGCACATTTAAAGTAGATATTGTTAACTTGTTTCTTTCTTGATGTTTTTGCTTCTAAAAACATTGGCATTCTACCTAAATGCACAGTTGTAGCTGTAAGTCATATTCTAATAGAAATGACATTAGGAGAACTCTGAAATATGAGAGAAAAACTACAGAAACTTGCTATATGCACTTTATGCATCACAAATAATTGATTTTTCTTTGAATTAAAAAGAACACACACACACACACATATGCAGACACACACACAATTATGAGTTTGCTTTGTTCTGGTTTAGTAGATATAAGTTGTGCATCTGGGACCTATATGAGAAATTAATTAGGATTGATATAATTTTACATCTTTTACACATAAAGAAATAAATTTGAGATTCTATAACTGTTCAGTACATAAACATTAATAGCAAAGCAGAAATGTTGACCATAATTAAAAAATAAACATAAAAAATTAGCATGTTAGTGCAATTCAATTACAATTCACTTAGTGGAATGCACAGAGAATAAAACAACTAACCTGGACAAAACCTAGAGAATGCTAGTCAGCTCTTCAGATTTCATATAAATCATATTTTTTATAAGGTTGTCAGTCCCACAGCACAAGTTACTATTATTAGATGAATCCAGGGAGATAAAAAACTTTATTATTGAGGTTGAGCCCCCTAGAGTATATAGGACTCCGGGTCCTGGAGACAGATTGATCCCGGAAGGCAAGGAGCTGCAAGGAACAGAGCTGCAAAGTGTGAGGCTAGGTTCCACCTGCAGTGTACTCCTCCAGACACCAAACATGAAGTTCTTGTGTGGCTTCATTTAATTTCTAAAAACTTCTATTTACATGGAGAAAATGAACTCAACTAAACAAAATAGATTGTTTGATCGTAATCTATAGAATGTTGTATTTCTATAAAAATGGTGATTTGATTGTTAGAAACATACTAAACTGCAATGAACCTCACAAGATTAACACAGAGCTTAATTCAGAGTAAACCCCATAAGAATCTGGGTAGTGATGTTCTGGAACTATTTCAAGGTGTCAAATTTCTCATATTGTAACCATTCCATGGAAGATGTTCTTTCTATGAAAATTCTTCATGGCCGTATCATTTAGATATAAATTACAATTATTGAAGCATCCACTTACTTGTTCCTGGGAAACACGAAAACAATTTAAAATAATGTGGTGTTTCAGAACTGTCCTTACTATTAAAATAATATTTAAATTAGTTAATGATTTGGAATTGTCAAGTTCAATTATAATGTAATATCCTTAATGGAATAGAGGGGAAAAATCATTTATACATTTTTTCTGTCACCATTATGTTTGTAACAGCAGATATCAATATAATAGGTGCTTAAAAATAAGACTGTCAGGAGTAAACAATTTCTCATTTTTATAGAAAAATTTAACTTTCCATAAGAATACTCAATAAAAAGTTTTAAAAATCAAGTGTAAATTCTATAATAATTGTGTTGCTAACAGATACTGAGCACAAAATTCCTGTCCAGTTAATTTCAATCATGATATATATCACTTTAATTTTTATTAAAACAACTGTTTATTGTTATTTATTTAGTAAAATTTGTGAATTTCAAAAGTGTCCAAGAGGTAAAATTCTTCTCACAGAAAAATGCAGATCACTAGTTTAAAGCATTAAGTAATAATAAAATGAATGCAAAGACATTACATGTTCATGAATCAGAATAATGTTTTAAGCCCTAAAATGGTCCTCAAATATCATACAATTATTATGATGATGACATTGAAACTTTTTGCAAAAATAGAAAAATGCTCACAAATGTTTATAGAATTATCAAATAACAATAAATTTCCAAAGAACTTTAGAAAAATAACAAATAAGAGGCATGGTAATTACTGCATTACGTCAAAAAACACAGAACTCAATATAGTATGACAGCAGAATAAATAATGATGTTAATTAACAGAATATAAGTGAGCTCAGAATTGAACCCTATATTTACCATGAACTAGAATTTCACAAGAGGTACAAGTATGCTTCATGTACAAATTACAGCCTCTTCAATTAAGTGTGTTGAGAAGACCGGGTACCCATCAGGCCAATGGAAATAAAAGAATGGAACTTCAATATTAAGAATTCCAAAAATCAATTGAAAATGAAGAAAAAGTTTGAATATAAAGCCGAGTTCTATAAATTTTTGAAAAAACACACAGAGACAAATTTTCTTCTTAATGGCTTTATTGATAATATCTTGGTTCTAAAGTCTAAAAACAGGCAATAAAACAATAATGGACAATAATGATGCATTGATTTAAGAATAGCTACACATTAAATCAAACAAAAATCAAAAGACAAAATTAATACTAGGAGATTTAGGATATTATGTATGTGGTAAAGAGTTGTCCAATATCCATAAGGAATTCATTCAATTTAATAAAAATTAGCAATAAAAGTATATACACAAAAACAATAAAGAATGCACACACACACACACACACATATATATATATATGGTCAGCATAATTTAGGTGATTAATATCATGGGAAGAAAGACAGAGAAACTCATAAATTTTGGATGAATATATTAAAATGACAAGTTTGGCAAGTATGCAGAGAAAATCTTAACTCCTCTACACAGTTTCAAGTACATAAAAAAATTAAGTGTTCCTATTTGTCACTGAAAAAAAGAAACATAAAATTTCCTCCGACTAATTCAATGCTGAACTATGTATGAGCCAGCAGTCATACTTTTAGATTTATACACAAAATAACTGACATCAGTCCTTGGCAAGAACATCTGGGCTCCAGAGTTCAATCCCACACTGTAAAGTCACCAAGGCATGGATACCACCTGAATGACTATTAGTAGATGAGTGGATAAATAAAAGGTGCTCTGGCTTATACAACTAAGACAACTGCAGTTGGTTTTACAACATGTAACCTAGACGTTGTCTAAATCATGAAAGTGCCTGAAAGTCATTGTGCCAAGGCCAGTAAGCCAGTCATGGACGCATCAGTACTACAGAGCGCCACCATAGGAATCTCAACTAATCCCAGTCCTAGATGCACTGAGTGGGGCGGTGGCTCCCAGCAGCTAAAAGGGTGGCTGAGCACAGTGCTATTAGGCAAATGGTATAGAAGTTGTTTTTCTATAGAAACAAAAAACCTACTTACTTCAGATCTAGTGTATGGTACAGTGGAGGTGGTTAATTATGTTGCATTATATTAATAAAATTTATTAAAATATATCTTTTCCTAATTGTTCTTAGAAAATAATAGAAAGACAACCACTTGCTAAGTGGTAATTATGTTTATGCTATTGGTCATAATGTTGCTTTCACATCTGTGCATTTCCGCATTTCCTTTTTTTTTTTTTTTTTTT
>PVJA010028500.1:0-27516 GCA_004027025.1 Myocastor coypus | reverse complement strand
TCTCTCCTCTCCTCCACTCTCCTCTCCTTTCCTTCTCTCTCTCTCTCTCTCTCTCTCTCTCTCTCTGTGTCTCATAACAAGGTGTCAGCTCAGTTCAAGCTGAAAAGAATCCTCACCAGAATGTGGTCAAACTACTAAACGTGCACTTCCAACCTCCAGAACTAAGAACAGAAAGCTCTGTTGCATACAAGGCTTGTGCTTTTCTTATTGTGGTAGCTCAAGCTGGTTAAGACAATGGTGAGGGTGGGCATGGTGGTGCACGCCTGTAATCCCAGCACTTGGGAGGCTCAGGCAGGAGGATCAGAGCGAGTTCAAGACTAGCCTGGGCTACAAAAGTGAGCTCAAGGCCAGCCTGAACTGTGTAGCGAGACCCTGTCTCAAAAGGACACACCCACAAAAAAAAAAAAAAAAATAGATAACCAGTCCCAACCCCTAAGCTACTGCATTTCCGGAGTCAAGGGGAGGCCAAAGTATATATTTTCACTGATCTCTAGATCATTCTTAGAAAAACAGAGCTGTAGGAAAAGCTACACCTCGCTCGTCATGGAGGTGACATGCTTTAAGCAGACGTCCAGGGGCTTGGCTTAAGTCTACAACCCAGCAGCTGCGACGCAGCGCGCCTTCCGTTGGCTTTGCCTGTTCGGCTGCTCATTTATTCAGTACGAAATCCCTGACTGCCTGCTACATCGGGGCACATGGACCTGACCTCTCTTAGGGAGAGATCTGGGAACGAATAACCACAGCACAGAGGCGGGAGGTCACGGGACCTAGCAGGAAGCTTGACGTTCAGAAGAAGGAAAGGCCGACAGCGCTGCTGGAGCAAGCCAGCAGGCTCACGGACAAAGTCCGCTTGACCCAGTCTTGAAAGATGGGGGGTGGCCACTTGTGGAGGCCCAAAAAGGAGCGCAAGATGGAGCTTCCAGGCAAAGACACGAAGGCATAAAAGAACAGGTGTAGCTCAAGTGGCCACCAGCCTCTCCACCTTCACGGTAGCTGGTGCCACGAATAGCACGGGAGCCTAGAATTTTGCAATGTGGTGAGCCCAAGCAATGTGTTTTAATTCAAAAGATTCTGCTGCGGTTGAATTCTGTGCAGGAAGAGCTCAGCCTTCTCCGCCTGGGCTCCCACTTCCTGCCGCTGGATCTCGCAAGGAAACCTGTCAGCTCCCGAGATCAATATTTCTATTTCTTCTCCTCAGCCTGTCTCCCAGCTTCTCTTATCACGATTCTTCAAACAAGGCCCGAATCTTTCCCAGCTCGCACCTGTCACTGCTTGCAGCGGAGGCGAGAGCGCGCTGTGAAAAGCAGGCCAAGGCCTCCGAGGTGCATTTTCACTGCGCCTGCTCGCGGAGGGCAGCTGTGCGCGTGTGCGCATGCGCACGTGGGAAACCCTGGGCAGGAAGACGCCAGGCGCAGGATCCGCCCGGATGGCCTTGACCAGGGCACGCGTTTAGAGCTTCAAGAACTTTTAAAATGCGTCTGGCTCTTCTTCCTATTACAGATTTAAAACAAACAAACAAACAAGAGGCCCAGTAGCGTGGATAGCAATAATCCCATTGGAAAACAACATACGCTAATTGGTTTTGCCGAAATCCATCTGCCTACCAGGAACTCCAGGGGGGGGTTGCTCTTCATAACCCAGGAAGATGCAGACCCACGTCAGACTAAAAATAACGTGTGCCCAGTCCCCACAGGACCAGCCTGGAACTTATCCTCTTTTACCAGTCAAAAGGACACGAAGATTAAGAAAATAGCAGTAGTCCATATTCACCACACCTGGGTCCATTTTGGAGCTCCGATTCAAGGCTTAACTCAAATATTTTGGGAACGCTGTATTTTTTAAATAAATCTCCCTAAATGCTTTTTTTTGCGGCCAACTTAGAGAACCAGGACGGGGTGGGCTGGGATGGGCTGGAATATGTTAGGATTATTCGCAATTCTCTCTCCAAGTTCTTAACTCTTACGGACAAAAGACAGATCAGACCTTCATCCCTGGTGAATCTACTCCCAGGAAAAAATAGCATCTGGCATGAGTACTTCCCAAAGCTGCGAGCAACGCCACCAGCAGTCTCTCTCTTAGTGTCTCAACTCTGCTTTGTTTTGGAGGGGACTCACCCCTCTCGGGATAAAAATAGACACTAATGACAGAAAGCTGACAGTTTATCTTCTTCAGAACTCTGGCAGAATGAGACCCGCTCCATTCAGATTCCTAAATGGGCAGCCTTTCCCCAAGGTTTAAGATCCAGGGTTGTAAATACAATTTCTGAGCTCAAGGCCAGGGCTCATCATTTCTTTACGGAATCTGGAAATGACAAATTATGCTCCTTTAGCTTTTTTCTCATCGGAGGTGGGAGAAGGCACAATCCCCTTTTCTTCTGAGAATTAAGATAATGCAAATAAAAACACTATCCCTGTCAGAAAACACGATGTCCATATTTGCTGGGTTATTGGCTAAGATGTGCACTTTTTGATGTACTCTGGTCCTCTGCAGGGGCCTGGAGAGTTGTTTCTCTTTCAGATGCCGTAAGCCATGGAGAACACACACAGTGCTGGCATCCTGGTGCCAAACTCTGGGCTCTGTTCTCACCAGAGGAGGCCAGGAGCGCTCAGTGCGTACAAAGGGCTGTTCCCACAATGCAGTTCTGCCCCCAGGCACACAGAGCCTGCCTAGTGTTTGAGCCATTAGAGCAGCGGTTCTCAACCTGTGGGTCGCAACCCCAGCGGGGATCACCTAAAGCCATCGGAAAATGTTATTTATTACATTCTGAATCGCAACTGTAGCAAAATTACAGTTTTGAAGAATCCACCAAAATTATTTTTTGGTTTGGGGTCACCACAACATGAGGAACTGTATTGCGGGCTCACAGCATTAGAAAGGTTGAGAACCACTGCATTAGAGCACTGAATTTTATTTTCACCCATCTCCGTGGAAATGTCTCTCAGATCATAACACGCAGGAGCACAGTTGCCATGGGCTCGTTCAGTGTGCTTTCTCTCGTTGTCTATTAGTTTATGGCAGTTTCTGAAGTCAAGCTGAGGGCTTCCTGTGAGTCAGGGCCCGTCCTCTACCTCTGAGTCATATGCCTGGTTCTCTTTCTGCTTTTTACATAGCAGTACAAGCGTAAGTAGGTAACAGCTGAGCACTGATACCCGGGGTTCTAAGTGTAGTGTCTTCACTGAAAGGTAAGCTACCTGAATTTTCTGGGCCTCAGCTCCCTCGTCTGTAAAATGCAGATAGCAATGATATCTTCCTCATTTGGGTTTTCACTTGTTGTGATCTGTATCTAGTTATCCCCGCAAAGCCTCCTGCAAATCATGGAGCTGTCAAGCACGTGGCTCAGGGGGCGGGGCCATAGGATGGGGCCGGGCCAGAGGATGGGGCGGGGCTTGAGGGGTGGAGCCAGCGAGGTGCAGAACTGTTAAACTGAGAGCGCATGCCTCCTCCATTCCTTCACTCTGCCTGGTGGCCTCTCTCGGAGGTATGGAGTGGATCATCCTGGACACGGCAGCGCCTCAACCTCTCCTCCAGACCCTACAGAGCGGGGGCAGTGTCTTGTAACCTCTAGCAACTGTGAGCTGAATAAACCTCTCCTTCCCTAAGCTTGTGTGTCGGGTATTTGTGCCAGCAACGAGAGAAGGGTAACAAAGACATCACTCTTTCTGAAACACCAGCTGCACACATTTCTTGTTGTAGGTACTAGACTAGGCCCGGGCGACACTACAATGAAAGAGAAGGCACAGATAGCCTTTATGCTGTGCATGAATTGCTGTATGCGAAGGGCTTAGCTAAGGAGGTGTTCGCTGCTTGCTGTATCATAGGTGCTATGGACGCTACGGATGGCACCTCTACCACCGCTGCTGCTGCTGCCGCCGGTGCCACCATAACCAGTACTAGAAGCAGCTGCCCCTGTAGCTGCTGCTATTACTACTTCTAGGAATGGTCAAAAAATAAGGTGTGCATTTAAACTTTTAAAACTACTACCTTTCAAAGACATGGTGCTATCAGTCAGACCGCTGCCTCCCACCACACTGCCCCTAACATTCTTGCCACTTTCTGAAGCACTTCTGGATGTCCTCTCTTGCAAACGTCTTGAGTGGGCCTCTTAGGCCTCCTTCGATGTCCTGGATCAGTCCAAAGCTTTTGCCTTCTGTTGCGGCTTCAGTCTACAATTTCCTTTCAAATCCTCATGCTGACGGAGTAGTTGGAGCGTGGGGGAGCTACGCCATCAGAGAACGCATCCACCAAGGTGGATAGCAGTGAAATGTGCTCTGGGGCTGTAGGGTCTGGTTGGACAAGGCTGGTCTCTGGTAGCCAAGCCTGGAAGGCTCTCCCTCCCACCCCGACTCCTCTTTTCTTTCTCTGTTTACCAGCTTCCATGAGTTAAGGAGTTTTCCTCAGCCAGGCTCTTCTGCTGTGTTTGATTTTTGCACAAGGAAAGAACAATCTTTTTAGTCCAGACTTCCCCTCTCCCCTACCCTGGATCCTTCAGGGAAGCCTGTCAGTGCCTGAGAACAATATTCCATTATGGGCTGGGGAGATAGCTCAGCAGTCTAAGGGTCTGCCTAGGAAGTGCAAGGACCTAGGTTCAGTCCCCGGTACCACATGCCACTACGCTGGGCCAGCCACCCAAACTGGGCATAGTGGCACACTATGCTAAGGAGGCTGAGACAGGAGGATCAGTATGAGTCTGAGCTGCGTAGTGAGATCCTGCACCAAGTAAATAAATAAATAAATAAATAAGTTTATTTAAATCTGTCCCCTTTCCTTTTGTAAAATATTTGTCTCCCTGTTTACTATCAATGATATTTTAGTGTTCCACTTTTCAAAAATCTTCATAATCTCTCTCCTGAGAAACCACATAATACTTAACGCTTGTGAGATGTGAGTCTGTTTTATTGCACTTAACATTATGACTTTCCTACCAATGACTCAAGGTCATCCTTCCTTAGCAAAAGACTAGCCCCAAAGTGTATAAATACTGCATTTTCTTTATATATTTATCTGATACTGACATATAGGTTTCTCTGGAGATTTAGGAATTATGAATTGTGCTGCCTATATCACTGGAATGTAATAGCTTTGATTCTTTCAGGAAGATGCATAGAAGGGGAATAGTTAGGTCAAAAGCAGTTTCCAGTTTTAGTCTTTGAGGGATGCCCCTACTGTCCATGGTGGCTATACCAGATTACCTTTCCACCAACAATGCAGAAGAGTTTCTTTTTACCTGCATCCTTACTGGCCTTTGTTATTACTTGATTTCTTGATCATCGCCATTCTTTTGAAGTAAGACAAAATCTCAGTGTTGTCCTAATCTGCACTTTTCTAATGGCAATAAATGTTTTTAATGTATTTGGGATTTTTACATTTTTATTTATGTTTTCTTTTAATGAGAAATAACAATGAGACAGTTTCAAAACGCATTAGTAGTACATCCCCAAAAATTAATACAATGCATATTTTTGTCCTTGTAGTAGTTACTACAGACATGGCAATTTTTCTAATCATTATTGATACAAAAATTTCATGGAACTAAGAGATAGTAGTTCTACACATAGTTCAATACTCCATAATTTCAGTGGGTTATTGGCAGAAATGACAGTGTCAGAAACTGCTGATTTAAGCCCTTTACAGCTCAGCATACTAATCTAGCTTTAACTTCTATGCCTCATAGTTAAACTTTTCTGCCGGGTGGTTAAGGGCAAGTTAAAGCAAGACCTGTATAACAAAACATGTAACTTTTGTATCTCCCAAGGTTAGCAAAATCCCCTCAGGATTGACCTTGAAACCACGTACAGTGCTTTGCAGAACTGGTGTCAGTGTCAGCCGTCTGGATGAGTCACAGCCATTGCTTGACCAGTTTGCTTTTAATGTATTTATACTGCTTCTTTTGAGAAATTTCTATTGTTTTTGGGTGTCCATTGTTTATTTCATTCTTTTGTTTTAAAAGTGTCTAAATTATTGAGTTCTTAATATTTTCTAAATGTTAGTCCTTGGGGCCCGGAAGGATGGCTCAGTGGTCTAAAGCGCCTGCCTAGGAAAGCTTAGGCGGCTGCAGGGACCGCAGTTTGATCCCCAGCACCACATGCTGCGCCAGCCCTGACCTCAGGGCAGCCTGAGCAGGCCATAAAAATAAATACATAAACAAGTAAAAGTTCTGAAACGACAAAGAAATAAATAAATAAGTAAATTCTTTTAAAAAATAAATAAATGTTAGTCCTCTGCCCAAGGTATAACTGACAATTTTTCCTATTCTATAGGTAGTCTTTTCACACTGTTGGTTATTTCCTTTGCTGTACAGAAGCTCTTTAATTTCATATAATCTCATTTGTAGATTACTAATGGTGTTTCTTATGGAATTGGGCTTCTGTTCAAAAAATATTTGCCTACACCTGTCTTCAAGAGTTTTCTCTATTTTATCTTCGAATGTCTTAAGTGTTTCTGTTCTAATACTGATATCCTGGATCCACTTTGACTGTAGTTTAGTACATAGTGAGCCACATGGGTCAGTCTTGTACATGCAGATAGCCAATTTCCACAGCCCTTTTATTTAAGAGGCTATCTAGCCTCTAAGGTACGTTTTTGGCTCCTCTGTCAAAAAATAGATGGCTGTGTGTGCCTGGGGTAATTTCGGCATCCTCTGTTCTATTCCACTGGTCCACATGTCTGTCTTTGTGTCTGTGCCATGCCGCTTTTATCATGGTTGCTTTGTCATGTGATTTGAAGTCAGATAATGTGATGCTTTGTTCTAGTTGCCCAGGATGGTTTCTGTTGTTTTATGTCTCTTCTGGTTCCATATGTATTGCAGGGTGATTTTTTTTTTTTTTCAGTTCTGTGGGAAGTGCTGTTGATATCTTTACTGGAATCTCATTAAATCTGTAAATTACCATTGCAGGTATAGCTATTTTGACAACATTGCTTCTGTCAATTTAGGGACAGAAGCTATCTATTTTTTGATGTTTTCTTCATTCTCATTTTTCAAAGTTCTATAGTTTTATTGTAGAAGTCTTTCACTTTTTCGAGCAGGTTAATCCCTAAGATTTTACATTTTCTTCATGGTATTAGAATGATATTTTCTCACATTTCATTCCCAGTGATTTCTTTATTGGTATACAGGAAAAAATGTGTGTTGATTTTTAGGTCCCTTTTTAGATTACATTTTTAATTTGGTTAACTCTAGTAGTTTGTTGTCCTCTTGTAGAGAAACATGTCATCTGAAAGTGATAATTTGACTTCTTTCTTTCCTATTCATATCTTTTTTATATCTTTCTTTTTCCAGATTGATTGCTCTGGCTAATGGTTTGAGCACTGTGTGAAAAGAAGCCGTGATAGTAGATGCCTCTGGCTTCTTCCTGATTGTAGAGGGAAAGCCTTCACCTTTCCCCCTGCAACAGAATGGTGACAATAGGCTTGTCATAAATGGCTTTTATCAGGTTGAGATAAGGTCCTTCTGTCCCTATTTCCTTCAGGGTTTTTATCATGAATCAATGTTGGATTTTTTCCAATACTTACCCTGTATCTATTGAGATGATCATGTTATCTCTATCCTTGCTTGTATTTATATTTATGTAATTTTAATGTTTGTGTTTTATAAAAGATAACATCATTTCATTGATTCCAAAAATTTTGTTGTATTCACAATTTTAACAGTTATAGTTGGGGTTTATATAATGTATACAATGCATTTCAGTAAATACATATATATATATATACATATATATATATGTATAGATATAGATTAGATATATAGATATTCATTTATATATGTGCAATACATATACATTTTTCTGGAGTCAGAAACATATTTGATTCCCTGAATTTCTTCAGATTTATTGAGAAAGAACCTGTTTTATAGCATTGCATTCACTTATCTCCCTAATATCCTGCTGACAATGATGATAAAAACTACAAAAGTTAACAAATAAGATTTATTGAGAGTGTATCAACATGTGCTTTGCTTTAAGTTCTTCGTGGTATCTTTTAGATCAAATAAAGCAGGTGCAATGATTTACAAACCTAGAGACTCCACAGCAGAAGTTACACAAATCATTGCATTAACAAGGTCCTGTGTCTGTCTGGCGGTGGCTAATATTATATAGCAAGAAAATAAATAAAGCCATAAAAGGTTTTAGGCTGCACTCTTCCCATTTCTCTCAGGGCAAACCCTCTGAAGACACCTAGGGCCTGTGGGCGTGCTTTATTGGGATGCTTCGGTAAGCCAACTTCTCCTTTTGCCAGATGACACTTCCTAAATGTGCAAGAGGAGGACACGCGTATTCCTCATCATTAGGGTGCCTGTGCATCTGCACGCCTTGGCTGTAAGATAATTTCTTCGTTACATAAATTGCTACTCTTTTGTTATCCCAAGTGCTGGGAGGACATAGCCCATAATTTCTTGAACATTCTTTTTAACGTATCACTCACAATTTGGCATTATCTCTGTATCTTCCATGCTATGAAATAATACTCATAATGATAGTGTTGCTACCTACCAAACACTTAAATGTCACCTTGCATGAACTCATTTTCTCTTCACTATCATCCCACATGGCAAGTGCAACGACACTTCTAGCTTCCAGAGGAGGGAATTAGTGGTGGTCACTTAAGTGACTTGTCCAGGGCCATGGGGTTAGTGAGTGTCAGACTCTGTGTCTTCATGATGAAACTCAGTCATGACATACTTGGCTTTCCTCTTGCTTTCACTCATGTTTCCCTCTTGGTCTCCTACAAGATCCATGAATCACACATTGGTGAGGCATTTTCTGCAAACACCTTTAAGTAAATACCTAATTCTTGCAATACAAATAATGATCATGAAACCAACTCTGCTGCAGAGGTATGCATGGCCTATGTAGAACATTCTGGAAATCAAAGAAATCCTTCCATTTAGGATAAATGTGATGCGTTCACTTTCTTGCTCACCGGAAGAGCAAATCTGAGCTTCCTCTTAGCCCCTTTTCCTTCTGTAAAACGGGATTTAGAGCCCTCACTACCATGAAGGGGTGGAGGGGTGAGATTAAATGGGTAACGTCATGAAGTTAGCTGATGCCTTTCTTTGTACAGAGCAAAATAATTTTTTACTTATTTATAGCTGTCTTTTTGAGACAGGGTCTCGCTACGCAGTTCGGGCCAGGCTTGAGCTCACCTTGCAGCCCGGCTTGGTCTTGAACCCCCTCCCACCTTAGCATCCCAAGTGCTGGGACAATAGGCATGCACCACCATAGCCAACTTAATATTCGTAATTTTAGAAGCACCTAAAATGCTTGTTCTATGCCCAGAACTTGCATATATTGAAACATTCATCTTTATAATTGTAAATACTCATTGCCATTTTATGAGTAAAAAAACATTAGAATCTGAGAAGTTAAGAAACTTATGTATAGTGACACTACTAGTAAATAAGGTTATTAGGGTTTAAATCTAGTTTGATTATAACTGAAGTGCAAATTCCTTAGTATGTTTTAAATTGCACTCTGCAATCCTTTGGATTATTTTCTTTCCAACCACACAAATAGGTTCAGTTGGATTCTGATCCAAACTATGAAAGAGAAGAAATGGAAAATAATATGCTATGTGTTCTTCCACTGAGGGCCACAAACCTGACCTCCAAAAGAAAAATAAAATCAAATGGTCGACATAGAATGGTAAGACCTTACATGAGGATGTACATCCTTTGCATAGGATGTTTGCAGGATGGCTGGCCAAGTACCACCCAGAACCGCTAGCTGTTCACATCCTAGGCCAAGCATCACATGTTCTTTCCTGGGTAGGACAGTTCTCTGACCTCTTTCGGTCCAATGGAGGCCAGATCTTGGGTATCATATATGTTCCTTATCTCACTGGGTAGAATGCATTCAGCCAAATCAGACAGTGGGCAATCTATCTGATGAAAAGTAACTCCTTTTCTTACCTGTTCAACCATTAAACAAAACTCCCCTGCAAGACTGCGCTGCATTTGGTCCTGTGTAGTATACTGGGGCGTCAGAAATGCCTCTGGGTCTCACAGGAAATGAGCGTACCACAGTGAACACCAGAGGGACAGGTGTCACCCATGCTCATATTGTGAAGTTCCTGAGTGCCAGACCAGAGCAAGTCACAGCTTGTCAGTATTTAAAGCTATCAACGATTATGAAGCAGAAAAGAGGTAGAATCATCTCTGTGCTCTACTGAGATCTTTCTGAGAAAATTATGGAAAATGGGGAAATGCATATTGGAAGCCCCGGGGTCAGAAAGCTCAAACCTTAGCAAATGCACCTGCTACGATATGCTCTAAAACAGCAAAGCTGAGTTGTAAGAGAGAACATTTATATGCCATTTAACATTAGGGAGAGCCCAAAGCTCAAAATGTACATGTGAAATAAAAGCAAAACCCTGTGTGCCTTTCCAGTTGCAGCTGAAGCACATCAACCCCAGCCTGACTATGGCTGTAAGGGACTTTCTTTGATCATGTAACTAAGACCTACAGGAACCACGGACTTCAGTTCTAGATTCATCTAAGGAGTCAGGTAATATGTCCAGGCATTGGATGAAGTCAGCATTGGTGACCTCTGTGTGGGACCCTTTTTAGGTGCCCTGGGCAATAACCTCACGAATTGTTAACAGATCACCTCTTATTTCTGGACCCCAGCCAGAAAGAGGAAACTTGTTCTGTAACGCTTGAAAGGTTGTGCTGAGAACACTCCAAGGTGCTTCTGAACGTTGCGACGGTTTACAGCTTGTTTAAAGTCTCTTTGGTACAGTCAGTTCCATTTAAGCCAAATATTCTGGTGGGATGGAAGAAAAAGATTTCCAAAAAGAAAATCAGACCAAGAGTGACGCACTCCAACGATGCCCACACTCTCTCTCCAGGACGGTTCTAAGTCAGCGATTCTGAGCTGAGAGCAACTGTGCTCCTGCCGAGGAGGTCCGGGTCACAGCTGACGGCTGTTTTGGGTGTCACAACGTGGTGCATCCGAGCACCCAAGGGCATACAGTGCCTTCCCTCACGGCCAAGGGTTGTGTGACCCACCCCCAGGGCTGGCGGGGGGCAACGCTGACGTTCACGAGGAGCTGCTTCGAACTGCTGGGAGTTTCCCACCAGGAAATATGGACAAGCAAAGGTGGTTTAACGGTTCATTTGGCAACACTCTAGAAGTGTCCAGGCCTGATAGCAGGTCAGGGTGTGTCGGTATTTCTTATCTCTCAGTTCCTTTATGCAGGTATTTAGGCTGTAAGAATCCTGCAGGTATCAGGGAATACATAATTCCTATGGAAAGACTTGAAACACTCTCTCTGTCTCTCTGTCTCTCTGTCTCTCTGTCTGTCTATCTCTCTCTATCTCTCTTTCTCTGCTTCTCTTGTCTGTCTCACTCTCTCTGTCTCTCTGTCTCTGTCTATATTTGTCTCTCTCTGTCTCTGTCTCTGTCTCTATCTCTGCCTTTGTTTCTGTCTCTCTCTGTCTTTCTCTCTGTCTCTGTTTCTCTGTCTTTTTCTCTCTGTCTCTCTCTGCCTCTCTCTGTCTCTGTTTCTCTGTCTTTTTCTCTCTGTCTCTCTCTCCCTCTCTCTGTCTCTATCCCTGTCTCTCTCTGTCTCTGTGTCTGTCTGTCTCTCTCTGTCTCTGTCTCTGTCTGTCTGTCTGTCTGTGTTTCTGTCTCTCCGTTTCTCTTTCTCCCTCTCCCTCTTTCATTAAAACACATGTCCTTATCAAAACTACACATTAGCCCTTTGCCTTTATGTACCTGGGCTTCAACTTTCCTCCTACAGGAAACCGTCCTATGAAGGAAGGTTGGGAATCCCTGAATTCTCTTAATATGAAGCAGATTTAGCCTATGAAGTTTGACAAAAGGAGTCTTCAGGCTCCAAAATCCATTCATTCATTTATTCATACATCCATTCATTCATGAGAAAAGAACTAAGCGCTACCTATCCAGCTGATGCTTAGCAAAGTGCTTTGAATAAAAGCTATACTCTTTTTTTTTTTTTTTTTTTTTTTTTTTGTGGGACCAGGATTCGAACTCACGACCTTGCACTTGCCCAGCAGGCACTTGTGCCTTGGAGCTATCTCCCCAGCCCCAGAAGCTATACTCTTACACCAGAGTCACAAATATATGGTATAGATTTGCTAGGCAAAGAACGTAAGACGAATGAAAGCAGTAATTACAAAACAAGATCATCGGTGTTTTGAGAAACAAACAAGAGTGGGATCAACCGAGCCACCCCGGGGCTCCAGGAAGAGCTCCAGGGAAGTGACACTTAATCTAGAGAATATGTATGAGCTGTCCAGGGGGTGCAGGGAGAGGAAGACAGAGAGGGAGCAGCAGCAGGAGGAGCAATGGCCTGCCGGGGAGAGCGATCCCGATCCCAGGGGTGAGTGCCAGCTTCTAAATCTGCGCAAGCTAGGGAGAAGGAGGCGCTGCACTTCTGGGGCTCGGGATGGGCGGCCCGGAGTCCAGCTGGGGCATGGTCTCCCCATCCCGACATCTGTATCTCTCCAGAAGTGAGTAATTCTGAGGCTACATTTTTTCCCACCAAAACCAGGATCTGTAAAGTTAGAAGTCTGAAGCAACGATTCTCTTGGAAGGGAAGAAAGCAAGTTCTGAGCCCAGCCTGGAAGACGTGCCTCTGTTCCTTCCTTCCTTCCTTCCTTCCTTTCTTTTCTTCCTTCCTTTCTTTCTTTCTTTCTTTCTTTCTTCCCTTCATTCTTTCTTTGTTTTTGCCAGGAGAGCTGCCCTGAAACCAGCCACCAAAGTTGCCAGAGAGACTCGGGAGAAAACAGAGGGTGCTAAGACGTTGCATTCTGGTAATGAGTTGACCTACATCTCTGATGTGTTGAGTATAAGAACACTCGGACCCCCAGGAGAGAAGGTTAGACTAACAACAATAATTGGGCACGTGCGCGTTGCAAAATCTGTGTACAGAATAAATGACCTGGAAGGCTGCATGCCTCTTCTCTTTCTCAGCTGTATTCAGCCACCGCCATTGTTCCCAGCCCCAAAGAAATCCTGCTTTCCAGTCCTTACCTGGTACCTGAATTCCAAGGACATCAAGAAACACTGCGGCTCTCTTCCCCTGTGGTTTCGCCAGATCACCTCTGCTCTGTGAAAGCAGTCTTCCTCGCCCCGCCCACCTCCTGAAAGAGACTAGGATTTCTGCGTCCAAACACGGGTGCACAAGTTGTAATCGCTCTTTACATCGCCCATCTATCCTGCTAGACTACATGCTTCATTAAGTCAGGATTCTGTTTGTCTTTATGCAGCACTGGAGATTAAATTGCAGGGCCTCTCTTTTTGTGTTCTGAGACAGGGTCTTGCTAGTTGGTTCAACTGCCAGGGCTACACTTGAACTCGTCATCCTCTTGTCTCAGCTTCCCAGAGTACTGGGATTACAGAAGGGTACCTGGTTAGCTTCCATGTATTTTGCTCACGACTATGTACCTAGCAAGTAGTAAGATAGCTTGGGTACATCGGTAAATATTTTATGAATGAATGAAGAAATGAGTGGATGAAGGAAGCGGAGGAATATTTAGAGCCAAAGAAGCCACATCCTCATCTTACAGAGGAGAAACTGAGGTTGCGTAAGCAGTGAATGGAAGTCAGTTCTCTGTTCCAGACCAACCCGTTAGCACTGATAAATTGTTTAGTACCAAATAAGTGCCTCTTTCCCTGGTCCTGAGGGGTTTATTTCTGGAAGGGAACCCTGGGATATGGAGCAGCTAAGCATGGGAATTTGGAAACCATCAGGCTAGGAAAGAAGATGCGTAAGTTGCTATGAAGACCACCTGCTTGAGGATCACGTGGAGCCGTCTCCAGATCAACTCACTTGACAGTCTCTCTTTATTAGACTTCACCTCTCATGACTTTACTGGTCCTGCTTTAGACTGATCAGGAGCCCCAGTACTTCTACCCATGAGACCCGTGCTTCCTGATACAGCTCAGAAAACATCTGCCAGCTTAGCTTTTTTTCCTTTCTACTCAGGGAAAAATCCACTTGTGCCCAAATACATCCAGCCAAGAGACTACCTTTCAGGTCAAAAAACTGGGGCTTGAAGTTGTACAAATACTTATGTAACAGTTCACTCTAAGAGCAGAAAAAAAAAAAAAGGGAAATTGGCATATTAAGAGTTCCTCAAAGCCGGGCGTGGTGGCTCATGCCTGTAATCCCAGCACTCGGGAGGCTGAGGCAGGAGGATCGGTGCGAGTTCGAGACCAGCCTGGGCTACAAAAGTGAGCTCAAGGTCAGCCTCAACTGCATAGTGAGACCTTGTCTCAAAAAGACAAAAAAAAAAAAAGAAAAAGAAAAAAGAGTTCCTCAAACTGAGGAGGGAGCTCTCCACAGCACAAGTGCCTGCCTGGCAAGCACATGGTCATGAGTTCAATCCTCGGCACCAAAAAGACATGAGTTCTTCAGCCAGATAGAAGCTCTGGGTCTTTTCAAGCGTTCTCACACTCAGATGTGGTAAGTAATTGACTCATGCGATCAATGAAGGCTGCGAAGCCCAGGGCTGGGAGAGCCGGGGGTGCAGTTCTGCTCCAAGTCCCACAGCCAGGACATGGACCATGTATGTTCTAGTTCCAGTCTCATTCAAGGAGCAGGTGAAGACCACTCTGCCCACCTCCATACAGGAAGAGGAAAACAGATGGAGGATTCTTTCTGCTTTAGTCCTGCTTTTTTCTATCAAGGCCTTCCCTGGGCTGGATGAAGCCTGCACACCTCACATAGAAAAATCTACCTTCCCAGGAGAATAGATTTACCTGTCCATCTTACCCATAAACACCTTCACGCACATACTCAGAGTATCTTTAAATCAAATTATGGCAGTCAGTTTTACCCATGAAATTAACTACCCCAGCAATGAGCTTTTCCAGAGGTCTCCTCAGCAATCAATCAGTTGCAAGTATTTGCTGAAAGCCTGCACTGTGTCCCATGGCGTGATGCATGCTGAGGTAAAGGCAGGACACGGCGCCGCACAGCCCTGTGTACGGGGAGGTGCCAGCCTACACGTAGCATCCGACATCTCTGTGAGTTATCTGTGCAGCTGTGACGATAATGGCTGCCGGCCATGGCTGGGTGGCTTCCTAGAACAGATTTAACGAGTGTCCCATGCCAGGCTTACAACAAATCTATTTCTCCCACTGATGTCTTCATTATAAGTTGAGGAAACTGAGCCCTAGAGAAAGGAAATAACTTTCCCGGGTTACATAGCTGGGGGGAGGGAGGGAGGGAGGGGGGGAGGGAGAGAGAGAGCAACAGAGACACAGAGAGGGAGAGAGACAGAGACAGAGAGGCAGACACAGAGACAGAGAGAAAGACACAGAGAGAGACAGAAAGAAAGAGATAGGGACAGAGAGATAGGGAGAAACAGAGAGAGACAGAGAGGGAGAGAGACAGTGACAGAGACAGAGATGGAGAGACAGGCAGAGAAAGAGAGACTGTCAATAGATAAGCAGATGATGATGATAGAGATAGATAGATAGATAGATAGATAGATAGATAGATAGATAGATAGACAGACAGATAGATAAACAGACAGACAGACAGACAGACAGACAGACAAATTGATCCATCAGATCTTGGGTCTGCACACTCTCCACTCCACTCGGGAACACTGTTGCTGTTTATCTCTTTTCCGAATGGAGCTAGGTTGCTACCCTTCCGAAGGTCACGACCCTGTCTCCCTGATCCATGTCTCTGAGCGGTAATTACTTGTTCGCTCCCTTCTCTGACATGCATGTGAACAGTGTAATAACATCCTCACAGCAGTATAAAATACTGGATGTGTTTATGCTCGGCGGAAAGGGTCTTTATTAACGCCTCTCGCAATAAAAACCTATTGACATTAGCATTAACTAGTCAGGTGTGCGGCGCAGATGCTCATGCTGTTCTGGGTCACGGAACACCACAGTCCTGAGATGCTTATGACAGTGGGTGTGTTCAGCTCACGGACGAGCGGGTCAGAGTGCACCCAGCAGATCCACACGGCTCGTCTTGGCTGAGTCGCTTACATGGCTTTGAGCTGGCTGTGTGCTGGGTGATTTAGGCTGGAGCCGGGCGTATCACACGCACCGAGTCAGAGGCTCTGCCTGAAGTGAGGCACTGCGCTAGGCCATATTTCATTAGCTGAAGCAGATTCATGGTTATTTCTTATTCCAAAGAGGATGAGGAAGTACTATCCTTCTACGCATCCGTGAGAAGTAATAATAGGAGCCCAAAACTATGTATGCTCGCAATGGAAAATGCTAGAACTCCTAGCTAACTCACAGCAGAACTGCCTGTGGCCAGCAACTCCTTTCTCCAGCAACTTCGCAGCAATCGGGTAGGTTTACAGGACCACAGACATCCACCCTGCCTCCTCGCTGGCCTCTGCTCAGTCTGACAGGATAGCTTGTGGCTGTCAGCACAATCTACGCCGAAATAACAATAACCACATCCTATAAAGCTGAAGATTTTGTACTGGATGAGCTCTTAATGGGAACTGCACCAGACAGAAACTGCTCGCTCTGGTCTTCTATCTTCAGATATCACTGTCCAGGCTGGCGAAGCTGAGCTTCTTCATACTCAACTGACCTTTCTGAAATTTATAAGCCCTAAACTTCGACACACAGATATTTTGAATAAACATTAGATAAGAAACTAAGGTACAACGCCCAATCTCACAAAATTAGAATTAAAACACTTTTTTTTTTTTCTCCAGAAACAAAAACTGAGACTTCTGGACGCATGGAGTATGGAGAGCAGACAAAATGGTCAGCACTGGCTTAGTCCCCTCTGCAGAAAGGATGCTTCCAGAAGGCCAACACAGACTCTGGAATGTCTCAGGGCTTTAGGATTGTCACAGTCTCAGAGACAGGGCTCAGAAGGGACAAGGAACGGAGAGATACAGCGACAGCCACCAAGACAGTAGGAAGAAAGCCACGTGGGAAGAAGCCCCAGGGCAGGTCCCGGTAGTCCCGTCAGCCCCAGCGGAGACTCGTGCGTGTGACACCTTACCTCCTCTCGGAAGCAGAGGCGGCATGAGCAGCGTTCCAGTAGCTCATCCGGAAGTCTTGCCTCGCTGCTGGGTCAAACCGCGTCGCAGGGACGGACGTGCAATGCGTCAAGCAGCCCCTAGTGGGCGTGTGTCCTCCGTGACGATTCTTTCTTGACCATAGTAGACTTTGAGATTACATTTTTCAGGTAATATAAGCACAGACTATCATTGGAGAGAGCTTGATCTAAATCACATTTCTCTCAACATTAACTACGAATTCTTTCAATGTACAGAAAAGTTGAAAAATTGTGCAATGAATGCTACATACCTGGTACACTGTTATCAACTTTTTATTTCTTTTTTCCATCCTGCTGTTTTGCTAATTTTTAAAGAGAAATCAATTAATTTATTTATTTGTTGCGGAGACTCATAGTGAGCCTCCTGTCTCAGCCTCCCCAGCACCGGGATACAGGCGTGCACCACCACTCATGGCTTGTGGTACCAGGGATCGAACTCAGGTCCTTGCACTTGTTGGGCAGGTGCTGAAACCACTGAGCTGTCTCCGCAGCCCTGTTTTGTGAATTTTGAGCCTTTATTTAATGCATCCGATGTAAAGGAAGTGAGTAAAGTATTTTGATCTTCAACACCAAGATTTCAAGTTTTGTTTCACCAGTTGATGTCAATTATTCTGACTACTAAAATATGGTGCAAAACTATACTCGACTTGTTCAATTCTGAAATAATCAGGAAAAGAGCAATAAGAAACGCTCATCAGAGATGGTTTCCCACGCCGGTATGAGCCAGGTGGGAAGAAGTAAACAGAAGTTTTGCCTGTGGAAACGTGAGAACATGTAGACATCCGTGGCTTCTGTGGGGAGAGCCCAAACATGGTGTTAAGCGGTAAGCAAGCTTTCTGGCCTGAAGGTCAATTAAGCAGAAAATCAGAAAAGTAAGTACACCAAAGGGGAAGATGCCGCCATAGAAGACAGTACAATATCTATAAGTGCCATTGATTAAATATTTAACCCTGTCAGGTTTAATGAACTCCTCATTGCTGGAACAAAATACCCATCCCCCACAGGACAAAAGATGAAAGGTTTATCTGAGCTCCTGATTTATAGAGACTTGAGACCACTTCTCTTGGCTCTAAGGTAGGGCAGCATGACAAAGGACTGGTGGAGGAAGCTAAATCCACGGCAGAGCAGGCAAGAAGCTTGAGGCAGTCCACTTCCGCTCTGACGTTTTATGTTCCATCCAGGCTACAAGCCTATTGGCCAGAGCCTCCCACCCTCAGAGTGGAGCTGCCCTTTTCAGGAAGCCCATTCAGGCACCCCCAGGGCTCTGTCAGCTCCAATCCACGAACATGTTTAAGACGACATATCCTTAGTCTGGGGATCACACACCTTAGATCCAGCCAGCTCTGACAAGCCCACGCATGAGCCTAGGAGACTTTGGGGAGACAGTTAGATTCACACCACAACACTCCTATGTTGGAGAAGATTTTCTCTCTTCTTGGCTTTGCTTGGTGTGTGTGTGTGTGTGTGTGTGTGTGTGTGTGTGTGTGTGTGTGTATTTATGCATGTGTGTGTGCATGCATGTATGTGTGTGTGTGTGTGTGTGCCTGCATGTGTGTGGGGTGGTAGTGTGCTTTGAACCAGGGTCTTTGCTCTAGCTACGTTTCCAACCTTTCTAAATGTTTGAGCTCGAGCCTCACAAAGCCGGAGCTGCCTGGGCTGTGTTCCACCTCGCCAGGTCTCCTGCCTCAGTCCCCTAGAATGCTTCGATTGCAGGCATTGTGCTGCGCTCAGCTGTTCCTTTCATTTTCATGTGAAAATTTTATCGAGGTAAAATTCACCAAACATGCAATTAATCTTTCAGAGTGCACAATCCGGCAGCACTTAGCGTGCTCAGAATGATGCGCAAACAGCAGTTCTCTCCACTTACACTATGTCTTCGTCATCTATAAATCACTCCACATTCACTCACACTCCCGCAACCCCTTTTCTAATTCCTTCATGACTTCTAATCTGCTTCTGTCTTTGTGAATTTGTCTAGGTGTCTAATATTTAACATACACAAAGAACTCTTAAAACTCAATAGTCAAAATACATTTCCACTTTCATAAAGGTCAAAGAAACAGGCAAAATTTTCCTAGGAAGATATACAAATGACCAAAACAGAATATAAGAAGCTGTTCAATGTAATCAATCGTTATGGAAATACGAATCAAAGCAACAGTGAGATATCACTTCATGTCCCCTCTAATGGCTTAAAAAGAAACAGAAAATAGAAAATAACAACTAAAGTATGAAGCAATAAGAACTTTGTACAGAGCTAGTAGGAATGTAAAATGGTACCAGCGCAGTAGAGGACAGTTGTATAGTTGTTGATGCAAGCATAGGTTTGCTATATAACCCAAGGCTTCTACTCCCAAGGATATGTCCAAGAGAAATAAAAAGATAATGTTATGACTGAACTCTAAAGTATAGTCCCAAGGTTTCAAGTGATGGAAAGAGCGGTTTTCAGAAGGCAACTGGACCAGGAGGGTACTAAACTCAATATTGAGATGGTTCACTGTGAGCTCTTACCTAATTTTACTGTTAAACAATAAAAGTTTGCAGGAGGTGGGTCCTGGGGACATGGCCAGGAAGGACCTATTCTGCCCCCGGCCCCTTCCTTCTCTCCGTCTCTCTTCTCTATTCCCTTCATCCGTCTACTTAGAGGTGTGCAGCTTCCCTGTACCATGCTCTTCACCAGGACATTTCAACCTTGGAGCCAGACAACATGAACTGCACCCTCCGGAACCATGAGCCAAGACAGACCTTGTATCCTTCAAGTGGTGTGTGTCAGGAAGGTCACGGTAATGAAGTCTGACTAATGTGCCTAAGTATACGCAGGAAATTGTTCGCTGATAGTTAGAGTGCCATTGTTCATAACTGCCCAAATGATAGCACCGGAGAGGTAGCTTGACAGCAGAGCACCTGCCTGGCGGGCGCAAGGTCTTGAGATTGAACCCTACGTACCAAAAAATAAATAAATAAACATAATTGTCCACATGTTGAAATCATCCAAATGTTCACCATTCTTGGACTTACTCTAAGATTTATTTTTCTTAATTTTTTTTTTAAATTTTAATGGGTTTGGTACAGGATCTTGCTATGCAGTCTGGACTGGTAGTGAGTGTACTGTCCAGCTTCTCCTGTGCTGGAATTACAGTCATGCTCCACCACGCCTGGTTTCAGTGGCCAGCATGGCACGCCTGGACCAGGACAAGCACAACGCGAGGTACCAGGGATCAAATCCAGGTCCTTGTGCTTTCCAGGCAGGTGTTTTGACTGCTGAGCTGTCTCCCTGCCAAGATATTTTTAGAGCAAAATTAGACTTTTTTACACCATAATTTTTAATATTACATTATTTTGAAATAAAATATATATTTTAAGGACAGCTAATCAAATTGCTCTACTTTTGACCCTCCAAAAGGGCACTCCTTCCTATATTTGGCTTGAGTTTTCATTCATTATGTTTTTATTATTGGCACTAGCTCCACAATAATGTGCATTTAGAAAATAAGCCTCATTGATTTCTGATTCCAATCAGCATCCCCTTTCTACCTTTCCCAGAAGAGGGTTTCTTATTAAGGGGTAGATTATTTACATCATCCTTTCTTGGGCATGTGAGGCTTAGTCCTGCACCACTCAAGGGTAATCTAGTCTTCATCATTTATCCGATCCGATTCTTGTGTTGCTCTCTATACCTTCCCCATCTACTTTGGATTCCCAGGTCAATATCAACTCGGTTCCATTTCAATTACTTTGCATCTGTCAGGGAAAGTCTTCGTGCTATTCCCATGGCTTCTTCTATTTATCGAGGAACTCAGGGATGTCTTTCTTGAGTACTTCATCTTCCTCATCTCATTTCACTCTCTTTCCTATCAGATGTCTAATTCCCTGTGAGAAACAACACCTGCTCCAATTATCTGACTATTCATGTATTCATTTACTTTGTGTCCCGCCACACGGCGATGTGTTCTCCCTGAGGACACTAAGTCCTTTGACTGATCACACAGCACTAGTTCAGCACATTGCCAAGAAGTATTGGTTGGAGCAGTAAAATAATTATACAACTATGTTTGTGTTACCTATCCCAGACTTAGGAATTGCATATTAATCTGAGTTTCGTTAGTACCATGAAATACGTGAGGCTCATGAACTTTATAAAGCAAGAGGGTTACTTACCTGTGAGTGTTAGCTCAGAGTTGGAAAGTGAAAACATCATGATGTCACAGGACCCCTGATGGCTTAATCGCTTCATGGATAGCAGTCGTAGAAGTGAGTGAATAACAGAGAACTCACTTTACAAAAAGAGGCAGCTGGAGAGAGACTGATACCACAGTCCCCTCTGAGGACGTGGCTCCCTATAGCCTAAGAACCTCCAATTAGGCCTTAAAGTTACTTCCACACTGAAGATCAAGGTTCCAACAGAAAAACCCTTAGTGGACACAAATCATACTCAAACCATGGTCCTTCCCAGTGAAGGTGATATTTGATTAGAGCCTTTAAAGATGAGTAGAATCTGTTGCATATAAACTACTGCAAAGGCCGGCAAGATGACTCAGTGGTCTAAAGCACCTGCTTAGCTGATGCTTTTGTGCACCAAGGTAAGGGAGGTTTAGATGCAATTGTACTAAAATGGATGTCTTTCTAAGGTAAGAGCAACAGCTCAATTTGTGCCTTAGTCGTATCATCGTCCAGGTCAAAACAGATTTCTTGAAATATGAAATGAAGACATAAGGAAGTTATAAAATATGGGCAAGAAAATAGGACGTTGTTGATTAAAAGAGAGATGCTGGAGATACAGAGGCTGAGGCTGTACTTGCTCTTAGTGGCAGTGTTACCATTACCCAGGGGGCTTAGTAATATGGCAAATGGACAAATAAATATAAAGGAGAAGCTCAGATGCTTCTCTGAGAATGAGGCTTTATTAGCAGCATGGGGAAGTACATTCAAGCCTGGTTGTTTCCTCCTGAAAAAGGCACAGACCGACTGCCCCTCATGCCCAGGAACCTGCCAGGTATGCCAACTCAGCAAAGTCTCCTGCATTCATCCCGTTTCTTCTTCTCCCTTATATAATCAGTCACAGTGTGCAGTCTCTCCCGCCTACCCCTGAGCTTCCTAAATCTCCAGATAGAATCACCGCCTTCCTGGACATAGTGGCCTCCCAACACCCTCTCCTAGTGCACGCAACAATAACACCTTGCTAGAGTGTCCAGCAACCCTTACTCTACATTTGTAAGGTGATGTACATAGACCTGAATAATCTCTGCCTTTCATTCTATCTGCATCTCTACCTGCCATTGGTTTGTAATGTTATTTGGACTATTTTCAGATAATTTAAGATATACAGGAATAGTTCAGTAGGATAAGCAATTGCCTGACAAGCGTAAGGTACTGAGTTCAATCCCTAGTACTGCAATAAATAAATAAATAAACAAACAAACAAACAAATAGATAAATAAATAAAATAAGCAGGAAAATCATAAGAATAATACCTTGAAGCTCCTGTGCCCTTGTTTGGATTAACAATTCATTCCATTTTTTGCCTCCATTTCATTTATCATTTTATTTTGAGTAATTGGTTGGTTGGTGGATATAAAGCTATAGTTCTTTTAAGATATAGTGTACACTGCAAGTGTGTGCTTCTAAGAACAATACCATTCTCTTACATAACCAACTATTAACTTAGGAACTTGAATTCTGGTTCATACAATTAGGCAACCCACAGGCTGTAGTGTACAATTGTCAATCATACTGATAACATCCTTTTAAGTCATTTGCATTTCTTAGCCCAAGTTCCAATTTAGAAGCATGTGTAGAATCCAGTTGCCATGTCAATTTTAGTTCCTTTTCATGAGGGAGTATTTTATGGGAAAGAAACTGTTCAAAGGGAAGGAATAGGTGGGATGAGGGAAAAGAGAAAAGAAAAAGAAGGAAGGGAAAAGGAAATATATATGCACAGGCATAGCACAGCGGGGACGACTGCACCACTGATTTCTGCTGGTCTATTGAAAGGAGAGGTGAATGCTGAATGTTTTTCTCTCTTTTTAAAAATCTTTTGACTAATTTTGGATGTTATATCTGATAATCTGAAAAGCTAATTTGAAGATAATGATGTGCAGTATAACGACCACTGTTGAATTTAAAAAACAGAAAAGTATTTGATGTCTTTCTTCATCCTTTTGAGCTTGGGATTTTTGAAGAGCACAGAACACTTATTTTGAAGTCTATCTGGGCGTATGTTGGCTTGATGATCTTTCACTATTGAATTTGACTAATAACTTTGATAGGAAATCCGTGGAGATTATTCTGCGTTCATCCCAGTGAATCTCATAACCCACAGCTGCTTGAAGGGGATTGTGGCCAACAAGATAAACCAGTACAAGTCTGTCCATTACAAAGTTTCTACTTATCTTTTATCATTTCAGACGATGATGGAATTCCCCTTGGGATCAGGCGCCAGAGACCGACGCTGCATGTTGGCTCTCCACGTGTCCATGCCATTCTGAAAAAAAAAAATGACTGGTATAAAAGGCAGAAGGTGTTCTAGGCTAGCCAGTCTCACACATATAACATATATATATATATATATATATATATATATATGTTATATATATAACATATAACATATAACATATATGTTATATATAACATATATATATAACATATATATATATATATATATATATATATATATTCACATACATATGCCTACAGGGTGTTCAGAGTCTCACTACTAGATCAGACTGGTAGTAATGCTCTAGTTTACGGCCTTCCAAGAGCTTGGATTACAGTCACGCACCACTGGGCCAAGTCTTTTATGATTAACAAGTATCTTGTGGAAAGATAAGCAAATATCCTGTTCCCTGTAACATTTTACTCATTGGTTATCCTTTACTGATAAATTAATAACACTATTTCTCCTATATCTTAATAATGTCCTTTCACTCAAGCACTTAGGTATTTATTCATGCGTGTGCTGAATCAACTGATTAACTTTTACACCCCTTGGTGGATTAGCACCCACTTGCGTTAATATTTGAGGTGATGACGGAATTCCCCTTGAGATGGCCAGAGACCGACCCTTCATGTTGGCTGTCTGTGTGTCCTTGCCATTCTGAATAATAAAAAAAAAAAAAAGACTGGCGTGAGGCAGAAGGTGCTCTAGTCTAGCCAGTCTCACACATGTCTGTGGTATAAGTTCTTCCCCAATCTTGCCGAATTTATCTTTCTAAGAAGGCCAAGTTTTTCATCATGTTTAGGACTTTGGGGCTATTGGCACCATCGTTTACCCCTTATTTATCCTGCACACCTTTGTTTTCTCCTCCTGTGTTTACGTGATGCGTAGTGGAAATCCAACCAGTGCTGTAGCTAAATGAAAGGAAAGAATTTAGCCGATATACGGATACAGAGGCTAGAAATATGCACACACCTAAAGCAAGTGCAAATGGCGCAGTGCTGTTCTATGCAGCAAGGGAGTCGGGCGAATCATCAAGCAGATCCTGCTGAGTTTATTAGAGGCTTACAGAGAGGAACTTCAGTCTGCAGGCAGAGGAAGGCATGGGCTGGATGATCAGCGACTGTTCCACCTATTCTCGGAATCTGAAATTTTACTGTTCTACAAAATGTGTTTGAGCGGAAGCATCCCTGTGTATATTAGAGCTCAGCACACCAGCAGAATTATAACATTCACTTTTTCTTGCATTTTCAGTCGGATTTCTGGGCAGCACAGCCACTTCTGAGGTGGACCTATCCATCCCATTTCTCTTCAGTTAGGGAGAGTCAATAAGCAGATTTTTCTTCTAGCAAGGCATTCTTCCCAGCTTTAGAAGGACAAATCGCATGCCTCCCAATAGCGGGGCAGGATCCGGTCCCTAACAGTCTTCTACAGTGGGAATCAAGGTGTGCAGGAGGTGATAGTTAGGCTAGGAGCAGCCAAGATGGTGCCCGTTTGTTCCCATATCTTCTGCTTAGTGTGTAAGGTGGAGTTGAAGCAATAATAACAACTCTTATCTTAACTTCCAAGGAAGTGTAGGAATTTATACTTCGCTGGGTGAATCTCAACTTCTTTGTTGGGAGAAACAAAGCCTGACTATCAGGAATACTGTAAGAGTGAAAGAGATAATGTTGGTTCAAAGACTGACCACATGCAAGCTGTAGAACATGCTAAGTGCAGCACTCCTGTGACTCAACCGCTTTCCACACACCTGAGACTTCTGGGAAACATTTTAAATCCAAACCATAGTGGAGTGCAACGTGATAAACACTGAGGGGCACAACTGGGGTGTTCTCTTTTTTGGTGGCCTGCTCAGCCTTCCCTGGGTATAGAGCTGGTACAGCGTGTGGTGGAGGGGACAGCAGCCGAGTGTGGTGGCACACGCCTGTAATCCCAGCACTTGAGGAGGCTGAGGCAGGAGGATCGGTATGAGTTCACGACCAGCCTGGGCTACAAAAGTGGGCTCAAGGCCAGCCTGAGCTGCATAGCAAGACCCTGTCTCAAAAAGACAATCAATCAATCAATAAATGGGACAGCAAGCCATTAAGAAAATAAGTGGTTTTCACCTGGTGCAAGTGTTATGGAAATCAGTGTGGAGACTCCTCAAAAAACTAGGACTGGAAGTCCAGCTATCTCCCTTCTGAGAATTTTCCCAAAAGTGCTGAAAATATAATACCAAAGTGATATCTGTGTGCCTATGTTTTTAGCAGCGCAAATTTGTGACAGCCAGACAACCAAAGCATCCGTCACCTGAGGAATGAATGAAAAGATACGGTGTTGTTATACAATGGAATACTATTCAGTTGTAAAGAACAATGAACTCAAAGCTTTCATATAAATAAGTGGATACAACTTGATATACTCATAAGTGAAATAAATCAGATCCACATGTGTGAAAATTTTATTTGTCTCTCTAGTATAAGAACTCAAAAGAAGAAATAGAAATTGGAAGGTATGACATAGTTAAATGGAAAGTGAACTTAAGGATTAAACAATGAAGACACAAGAAAAGAAAAAAGCTAGGAAATATGGTAGGGGCAAAACCATCATTCATTCATACAAACAAGATGGTAAAGGCAATGGTCCTAAGAATCTCCTCAACAATGCATAGAATTCTCACTCTGACTAGCTCTGTATACTCATACCTGTGAATTAAACAACTACGTTGAGGACAGCAATGTGTTATACTAACGCCATGCTTGAAACAGCCGTCATGTTGATCTTCTAAATGCATACTGCTTATAACGTCATACCAATTATTGCTATGCTCTCTCTCAAGTAAATGTTTATTTAAAAAATGGTAATAAAGAAAACCAGACAGGAAAGAAGTCATAGGATTGTCCTGCTACAGTGTTATATATGTTTAATTTCTAAATTTGTGTGTAAAAATGTGCAATTGTTTTTCTTCACATTCTATAAGGATTTGAATTTTAGAATATCCATGGTTGTTGGAAAATAGCAGTTCAATGTCAAGTCTGAGGCATTTGATATTCAGACAGACAGTGATGTTAAACTGAACTGCCTCTGTTACAGGGTAATAATAATTTCTTTCAGCTTCTTCTCAGGATGTTTAACAACTAAAGTTTGCAGACTGAAACGAGAGAAGTAGAGGGGCTGCCAGGGTAGCCATCATTTTGGCCCTCACCCTTCAAAGTCAGTGAGGACTCAGGACAAAAGAGAACCTGTGCTGTAACATCCTGCGACTCAGTGGTGTCCTAAATTTTCTGTTCAAGGAGATTATGGACCACAGAGGAAAGTGGTCAATGATCTATAGTGTGCCTAAGGAAAGTCAACTAGAGAGAAAACATTCTCTCAGGCTTTCACAGAGTGCAAATTGGTTGTGACTCCTCCAGATGGCTGACACTGACAAAAGACCTCCAAGGTTTCAGGGGATTTGAGGGGACTTGACTGACCTTGTCAGATACAAAAGTTACATTTTTAGTTATGTGGGTCTTGCTTGAACTTGGTCTTAACCATCCACCAAAAAAGTCTAACCATGAGGTATAAAAAGAAAAGCCATATTACTATGCTGAGCTCTCGAAGGCTCAAGTCAACAACATCTGAAAATTGCCAGTTCTGCTGATATCCCACTACTATTATGGACTATTGGACTATTGGGCTATTTTGCCGAATTCAAGTCCCTAAAATGTTTAGATCAGTTTCAAGTATGAAAAGGTCCTTAAAGACTTCTCCAAATACAGCTTCTCTAGCTGCAGTGGAACACCCATCTCTGAAAAAAACAAAATGAAAAAGAGGATAGGTTGGGAGCCAGGAAGCTAAGAAATTGATCAAATATCTGTAGGTGGGAGTTGGCCCAGAGCCTAAAGCAAACAAGCTGCCTCACTCCTGAGAAGAACATCCTGTCTGGTTAAGGTTAGCTAGCGGTTGCTAGGCAACCTAGTGTCATGTGTTACTAACTGCACAAAACTGTAAATAAAGGACAGTTTTGCTGTTAAAAAGGGAAATACATATGTAATGTACATGTACATTATATATAATGTGTGTGTGTGTGTGTGTGTGTGTGT
>PVJA010028499.1:0-27555 GCA_004027025.1 Myocastor coypus | reverse complement strand
TCGAGGTTTTATTTTCTTGTATATCTCTTTGAAACTGTTTCATGCGATCTATGTCTTTTCTATATTGCTCCGTCAGGGAGTCCATCATTTTTCTATTCTCCTCTAATTTTTTATCGATGTCTTCTTTAATAGTATTGAAGTCTGTCATTATGGTTATCCTTTCTCTCTCTAATACAGAGATTATTTCTGTTCTGTTCTCTTTTCTACTTTTGTGTTATTGTTCCCTTACTTGGGATGCTATTGATTTAGGCATGTCTTTGTCAACTTTAGATATTATTTCTGTTCTAATGTCCTCTATACGTTTCTCCAGCCGTTTTTCCACTTCATGTATTTCTTTTTTTTACTTCAGATGTTATCTCTGATTTCATTTGCTCTATAAGTTTCTGCAGTTGTGTGTCTGCCTCAGATGCCACCAATTCAGAGGTTTCATCTGTATGGTTCCTATTTTCTTCCATGATAGTGTCTTCTGTATTTGGTTTGGGTGGGCACGGGTCCTGAGATTGCCTCCTACTCCTTGTTGTTATCATTTTGTATGGAAGCGACCTCTGCACTTTGGTGGTGTTATGCTGTGTCTATGGGCGTTTGGTCTGGAGACTCCAAGGTGGTTCTTCTCCAGAGGTTCCTGACTCTTGTGTTGGGGCTCTGGCTGCTAGCTTTTGTGAATCCTGGCGGAGGTGGTCTGTAGGCGGAGGTGGAGCTTTGGGATTGAATAGTCCTGGTAGGCTCGTGGACCAGATCGGTTGCCAAACGGGCTATTTGGTGGGTTCGGTGCTGGAGCTTGGGCTTGAGGGGTTCAAAAAAAAAAAGGGGGGGGGTAGAGAAGGCAGGCCAACGATCCTGACCCAGCTGGCGCGAGGGCTCAGCTCCTAGCGGTGCGATTTGGGTCTGGGCTGGAACAGGAAGTTAGTCGCGGGAACGCAGAGGCGGGGCAGAGGGGCGCAGGGAGCTTACCCGCGGCAGGCGCACAGGCTCAGCTCCCAGCGGTGCGATTTGGGTCTGGGCTGGAACAGGAAGTTAGTCGCAGGAACGCAGAGGCGGGGCAGAGGCGCGCAGGGAGCTTACCTGTGGCGGGCGCGCAGGCTCAGCTCCCAGCGGTGCCTCAAAGAAACTTTCTGACCAACTCAAAGTAATCCTCCTCCTACTTGATAAGCATTCTTATTCTTTGTCTGTCACTGTCCTAATTATAAGTCAACATTGTCTTTCTTTATACCCAACTTATTTTTGTCTTGTCCTCATCTACAGTGCCTGATTGGGTTTTGTTTCAGGGAGATTTTTTTCTTTCTTTCTTTTTTTTGGTGAGGGGGCTAAAAACAAGATTCCCAATTTAAAACTTTTAGTATGTATCTTAAAGCCAATGGTTGCCAAACATTTTGCCTTACACAATCTTTTAAAATCCAATTTGTGGTACAGTGACCCTGAAAAGTTGATACAGGACAAATATTACCCCCTTTTACAGATGAAAACACTGAATTGTTGAGAAGCTGAGCATGCATGACAACAGGGTAATAGTAGTGATAAACCAGAATGATAGCCATCTGGCCTCTAGGCTGCATTAAGCCCAGCTGAACACAAACTCTGACTGTGATAAACCAAGTTTATATTATGATGTTACTTAAGAAAACAGTCAAACTTTTCTGTTCATTGACCACTTTTGCTAAAAGTCAAATCCAGAGCCCAATTTTGTAGTTCCAATCAAAGCTTAGTAGCCTTATAACTCAACATACCAATTTTATAATCTATACAACCTTCATTGAGAAGGATAGTCAAAATTCAACTGTAGTACAAAAGTACTACAAAATTTTTCTAGGAAAAAGAGGAAGTAAACTTAGATTATAATTTATGTCATGAAGTTATGCTAAGATTTTATCAATTTAAAATTCAATAGGAAAGCAATTTCTAAACAGATCTTTTTAAAGTAGAAGCATGTACTTCCCAGAAAAAGGTTACATATACACACAAAAATAATCCTAAAAAGAGAATGCTCTCTTCAAATGTTCAAAAATAATTTGAATACATGTTGGGTTCACTTTTAGCACAACACCATGTGAAATGCAGGTACTATTACTTAGTCATGTACTCACCCAAGTGTTCCCTTTCCTGACACAGGGGGGCTGGGTGGCTTCTGAGTTGGAGGTGTTGTGCGTGGTAGCCCACCCATCTTCATGTTTTGGGTACTCACCTAAAAAATTTTGAGAAAAGCTCAA
Organism: Myocastor coypus; assembly: GCA_004027025.1. Taxonomy (NCBI): domain Eukaryota; kingdom Metazoa; phylum Chordata; class Mammalia; order Rodentia; family Myocastoridae; genus Myocastor; species Myocastor coypus. Next base: position 25,351 of record PVJA010028499.1, on the reverse strand, counting down.
TTTTATGCAGTGAAATCAAGTGGCACTTTGGGGGAACAATGCTAAACTATTTAACAAAAGAGGGAAGGTATAAATATAGGGGAAAAAATTAGAGGCCATGCATTTCAATACGCAATTTCTACTCTATTATTCTATAGTTGTACTCAAAGGACTCTTCCTAACATATTTTCAAATGATTATCAACTTGTATGTAAAGAGTTTATTTGCCATTAGGCCATCACACCAACAGATCACTGGTTAGAGGCTTTGATACTACATTCAACTGAAATAGGCTTACTATAAAAATTTGTTTTAAAAACAACTCAGTCAGAGACAATTAAGCCTTTATTATTTTTATATATTTATATTTATATTTATATTTATATTTATATTTATATTTATATTTATATTTATTTTGTAGTACTGGGGGTGGAACTCTGAACCTTGTACTTGCCAGGCAGGCACCTATGCTGCTGAGCTATAACCCTGGCCCAGCACTCCATTACTTTTAGATAGCAACTATACTATAAGACACACTTCCCAACTAAAAATATGCAGCTATGAATATGATCCATTGTAGCTAGAGAATATAAGCTGCATTATATAAAGAAAAGTGGTTTAAGTTGTAGATTGCCCTTTTAACAATTCAGATTAATGTTTTCATGAGGAAGTCACCTACCTGAAAACTGCTAGAAGTTCAAGGCACATTCCTAAACACCTGACCCAGATAGTACGGCTCAACTGTGAATACTCCAAGGACCACTGTCAGTACCCTCATTCTAATGAGAATTGGGGCTACTCAGGCCCACTGGGGTTAATTCTGGCATGAGAAAGGTATGACACAGTATCTCCACTCACTATTCTATTCCCAACTGAAATTGCAAGGTAAGAAAGATGGGTAATCTAGGAAAATGTCACCAAAGGAGTACGTCAGCACTTAGAGAGCAAGTCCTAGAACTCTCAATATCTTATATGCAGGTAAAAGAAGGCACTCAAAATACAGAATCTCAGGTTGTTTGAGATTATCAATGGGTTAAGTTAATGTTCACCAAACAGGTTCATACCAGACCCTACTCTCAGCCTCTAATAGTTTAGACTGCCATTTTGAAAATACACTTCGAAAAAGATATCAATTTTCTAATAACAGTGTGTATACAATACTCAAATACTTATAAAATGAAATTGCAAGATAGTATTTCTACTGAAAACAATATACTTATAATTATGGCTTTATGTTATAAATTTTTTAAAGTGAATCATAATTGTACATCAGAGTATTAAGACTATCAAAATTAACTCTGGTTTGGATGGGATTTTTTTTAAGTGCTAAATTTCTACCAGTTATGTGAACAGGCAAGAAATTACATGTCAAGAAATAAATTCTTCAAATGAATAGCCCAGTGAACAAGTTGTGTGTGATGTTAAAACAATCTTTAATGACAAATGATACCTTTGAAATGCCAATATTTTTAGGTGAAACATTTATCTGTATTCCTTTTGTTGTTGCTTTAAACAATACTGAAAATCAGTCAGAACATAGGAATGAAAATTAGCTGATCCTGGCTCTCTCCCTCATTAACAAGCAGAGGATATACTAATTATAGCTTAAGATAAAAAATGCCTTTTTTTTTTTTTAAATCAATCCATATCTGGAAAAATTTTTCAGATTAATGAGGAAAATAACTAATGTAGCTTTTAAACTATGTGTCTCAATTTAATGATACCAGAATAGTAGTAACCAAAGTCCTTTAAGCTCAACCTTAAACAACATAAAACCCAAAAGGTTATTTAAATGATGAGGGAGACGTGAACCAAACACTAAACTACAAATCAAGTTGCTAGAGACAAGAAGAAAAAGAAACAACAGATAAAGAACGAAAGATAATTTTATTCTATACATGGAATAGCTAAAATCCTTGAAAACAACTTTCCCTCTTTGGTTTATGTTTCAATATGAAAAGTGTTTTTGTTTAAATTGCAGTATCTTCTGTGACCCACATCAAAAGTAGGATGATTAGCAACCTACATGCTAAAATCTAATGAACATGTGCATAAACAAAAAACTCACATTTTATGATCTGTAGAGTCCTCAAATGACTGTATTTTATTTTATTAATGGACCAGATGACTGACTGAAATCGCCTAAGAAACCAAAGAGTTCCTATGTCACATTCAATCTAATTTTATACTTCACTGATACTGTAGTACCTCTCTATTAAGCTAAAAAGAGCTTTTCAACATTTTCCTAAAGCAGCTTTGCTTTAAAAAATGTGAGCTAAGTAAAACAACAAATACAAATGCAGAATAGTCACTGAAGAACAAGAATAAATGTCAAACAAAATTAATTTGTTTTTAGGGATTGGCAAGATAGCTCAACGGTCTCAAGTGCCTGCTTAGGCAAGCTTAGGCAACCACAGGGACAGTGGTTCAATCCCCAGCACTATATGCTGTGCCAGACTCACCCCCGGGGTAGGCTGCACCAGCAATAAATAAATAAAGTAAGTAAAAAAAAAATTAAGGCCAGGAAGGAAGCTCAGTGGAATAAGCACTTGCCTGGCAAGTACAGGGTCCTGAGTTCAATCCCTGGTACCGAAAAAAAAAAAAATTAATTTGTTTTTAAAAGGTAAAATCTGTATTATAATTAAACTATATTTCAAACCTATTTACTGAGCAGCCATCATGGTCCTCAGCACTATTTAATGGAAAATGTTTAAAAGAAAACATTTCTGAGGCCGGTAAAATAGCTCAGCAGATTAAAGTGCCTGCTTTGGCAGCTTAGGCAAGTGCCGGGACCATGGTTTGATCCCTGGCACCACATGCCATGTCAGCACCGCCCCAGGGGTGCCTGAGCTGGCCACAGGAAAAAAAAAAAAAAGAAAACAGAAAACATTTCCTAACAAATAGCAAAGCACAAGACTAAGTTGTGTGTGTGTAGACTGAACTTGATATGTACATGTTTATGTATATCTACACACACCATAAACTCAAGAAAATAAAAAAAAACAAGACTGGAGACTGGGGCAGAAGTGGGTCTGGGTAGAAGGATGCCCAGGCAGATCTATCACCTGGCACAAAAATGGTGAGCTGCTGGGGTGTAAGTCAAGAGCAGGGGTACTCACTGTACTATCCAAAAGATTGCAGCTGATTTCAACAATCCTTAACTCATATGTTATTCTACATAGCAGAACAACATTACAAGGTAAGTGAAGCAGGTATTGGACATAGGAGGAACAATGGCTTGGAAAATAGATAAATATGACTGGTATTTTTAAAACAAGAGGTAATATCTACAGATATCTGACACACAAAAATATCACTGCAAGGATAAACAAACAAACAAACAAAAAAAAATGTTAGGGGAAGATTTTATAAAGAAAACCAGGAGCTGAACTCAAGTTAAAAAGAGCCAGGGGCCCGGCTGGATGGCTCAGTGGTCTAAAGCACCTGCTTGGGAAAGCTTGGGTGGCTTCAGGGACCGCGGTTCGATCCCCGGCACCACATGCTGCGCCAGCCCTGCCCTCAGGGCGGGCTGAGCCGGCCATAAAAATGAGTGAATAAACAAACAAAAGTTCTGAAACAAGAAAAAAAAATAAATAAAATACAAAATTCTTTAAAAAAAACAAGAGCCAGAATCTGAGGACAGCAGTTGTAACTGAAAGGCACAGGGCTCACTTTGCATGCACAAGCCTTGAGCTCAATCCCAACTACCAAAATACAGAAGTCATTGTGGACAGTGTGTCTGTACATAGACTTGAAGAGAAAAGGAAACTGGCCAAGTAGTCCTGGACTTCTATTCCTGTCCGGCACTGTTCTCCAATGCAGTCCCATCCAAGACCTAATTCTTTGAGTTTGTAGAACACAAGTTTTTAGTGCAAGAAGCAAAGATGTTAAGGGCTTTTATCTAAATGTGAAGTTATAAGATTTTATTTTTTAAATATAATCTTATTAGATCTCTCTAGGGGGCCCTCATTTGGGCCTTACACAGAAACAGATCCCAAACTCTGAAAAATCAAGAAGAAATCTTATAAGATCCATTAGACTCAAGAAGAAATCACAGAAGGGTCATAAAGAAGCAAGCATGTAATTGTGCTGTGGACAACTGTTCTAAGCCTTAATGGCAAAGGACTTGCCTATCTTTATGTTTTCTTCAATTAATATTTTTTATATATGGAAGACAACTCTCCTCTCCCTGAAAAAAGAATAATTATCTCAATTTTGGCTAAACCTGGCCCTATTTCTGTGTATTTTCATGTGCACAGCTGGCTCATTTTTGTCTTTATCACTTCACCTGGCTGTAAGCAATGCAAGTGGGTCTAGCCTGAGGTGCTGATATGTAGTCTTTAATGCTGTAGGATGGATCGGTGATGCTCTACCTGTAGCTCCCAAGTAGTATGTGTGAGCTGGGCCACTGAGAATGAACCTTGAGAAAAAACACTACAACTTCTCAGGGAGTGGAAATTGTACATGGAAACTGAAGCACTGACCACAAAACACTAGATAATGTCCCAGTCGGTGACATGTAGATTCTTTCTCTCTCTCCTCTCTGTCCCACTCCCTGCCTCCCTCTTTCTCCATATTGCAGAGGTAATTTCAGACCTCCTGCCTATTCCAGCTCACACCACTCACCTACTTCCCTCCACTCTCAGGGTCATTCATCCCTAAGCCACTCTCTTCTTCACCAATCAATAAAAGCCCTGGTTTTGCCTGGGTTAAGGCCTTTATTCCAGTTAGCCATTATTCTGACTGGATTTAGGAACTCCCTAAGCACCACACAACTACAAATAGTGTCTGTATTTTCATTATGCATTAGACTGGAAATGGAAAATTGGAATTATTAAAATTTCAATAACTTTTCCATGGATTACAAATATGGACTTTTGTAGACCATGATGAGGTTCAGAAGGGCTTTCTGTATTTATCACTTAAGGGGTCAGAAAGGGTCAGGGGATCAGTAACCAAAACTTCAATGAGACATCAGAAGAAAAGAGTAAAGGGAGCCATATACCATCCTTTCAGTTTAACTGACTGCAACCTTTAGACTTCAAGCCAAAAGTATCTCCCCACAATCCCACATGCCTAACTCAGCAGGGTCAAGTATTTAGAACCAACTTTCCAATCAGTAACTCATGGAGTATACTTTCCTGGGTGTCCCTAGTCATATCTATCTACCAAGACTGAGTAAAAAGTCAGGCCAGTGAGATAGCTCAGTGAACTAAGTGCCTGCTTAGGCAAGCATAGGGAACGGGGTTCGATCCCTGGCACTATATGCTGTTCCAGCCTTGCCCCCAGGTGTGCTGATCCAGCTACTGAGACTGAGCGTAGTGGTACACACTGTAATCCCAGCACTGGGAAGGCTAAGAACAGGAGGATTACTATGAGTCCAAGCTGTGCACTGAAACCTTGTACCAAATACATTTTTAAAAAAAAGTCTGTGGCCAGGGTTAGGACAAGGCAGTGATTCCAAACTCAAGCTGTCTTGTCCTGTTATTAAGTTACATAAAAAAACATGGCCAGTAACAGGATATCAGAAAAAATAAACACATTTGAAAAGAATAAACACACATTTTCATCTAGAAAAAGAGAACAAAATGCACACTAAGTTCGGTAAAACTTTTAAGAATGTGCTTGACAGGCTTCTTGAATTCAACTGAATTACTTTTACCATTAATCATCCAACATGCCAAAATGAAACAAATTATAACAAAAATTGTCACTAAAACAAATTATGACATGAAAAATTATCTCTAATTCTCCCCCACAGACACTTATTATTGTTGTTGTTGTTGCAGTGTCAAGAATCAAACTCAGCCTCATACATGCTAAGCAAGTACTCTACTAATGAGCAGTATCATAGCCTCAAACCTAATTCTTCTTTTTTTTAATATATTAAAAAAATATATATATCATGCCGGGGATCATACTGCAGTCCCTGCCATTGCCTAAGCTTCCCTAAGCAAGCACTTTAGACCACTGAGCCATCTCACCCGCAACCCCTCATTCCTAGTTCTTTTTTTTTTTTTTTTTTTTTTTGTCTTTTTGAGACAGGTTCTTACTATGCAGGTTCAGGCTGGCCTTGAGCTCACTTTTGTAGCCCAGGGTGGTCTCGAACTCACAGCGATCCTCCTGGCTCAGCCTCCCAAGTTCTGGGATTACAGGCGTGCGCTACCACACCTGGCTTAATTAACTTAGATCTTATTATAGATTATCATGAGCTCTTATTATTTTGGCAATGTTCATCTTGAAGAACTCTTGAAGTCAGCTTATATTGAAAGGTGTATTTACACAGCTATTTTTTTAAAATACATTCGTATATATGATACTGCAACTTTAAAAAAAACACGCAACACTAAACATTTTCTTCTCAATTTCATTATATTAAGCGTTAAAAGATAACAAGATACTGTTACAATGTGCATAACAAAGTATACCATTTATAGAATAAAAAGGTTATTACACAGGGGGAGGGTTTTTAAAAGACACATTAGTTGGCCCTCTAATCTATAACCAAATTTCTACATTTACAAAAATTCAGCTAATCTTATTTCATAACATTTTATGATAAGGTAGTTTATATTTCAATTTCACAATATATACTAACACTGCAAAGTAACCATTCATTCAAAAAATACTAAACACCAAATTTGTTTCAGGCACTGTTCTAGGCACAAAAGATAAGAGTAGTGAACAAAGAGACAAAAATAGCCTCAAGAAACATGAAAACACACCACAGAGTTGCACAAAGAAAAATAAAGAGAAATTATCTGTTGGTTTTAAGAGGCCAAGTGCCAAGCATCTCTTTTCTCCCCATATGTAATATTCTATTTAAGAAAAAGAATGGAAATCCAGCCCTGGAAATCTCTTACCTTAAATCTAAGCAACCACTTAATGCATAAATGGAGCAAATAAAGAGGTAAGGAAAAAAAGCATTGAAAGGTTAGTTGGAACTTCAAGATGTGAAGAGAAAGGAAAAAAAAAAAAAAAAAAAAAAAAAAAAAAAAAAAAAAAAAAAAAAAAAAAAAAAAAAAAAAAAAAAAAAAAAAAAAAAAAAAAAAAAAAAAAAAAAAAAAAAAAAAAAAAAAAAAAAAAAAAAAAAAAAAAAAAACAAGTTAAGCATTCAGCATTAAGAAATAATGTTTCAGTAGATCACAGAAAGAGTGATTAAAGCGGAATGTGTCATGAGTAGGAGTTTCTTTGATGAAACTAAGACACTGTTTTATTCAAAAAATTTCATTAATTATCTTTCCAAACTAGCAACCCTTAAATGGCAATGTACTGATAATGAAGGGACTACAGAGCCCTAAAGAAATAATATTTTATACTCAAGATTAAACAAGAGTTCCAGGAGGTAATCTTTTTATTATATTAACAGGCAAGCACAAATGTGATTTTTAGAATATATTCCACATCTTTTGGCAGTAGATTCTGATAGTACCTATAACAGTCTATTAACAGCTGTTAGCCTTGAATATATTTTCTCAAGTTAAAATAAAATTCAGTTATTAATTAGCCAGTTACACACCCTACTTTAACATGCTCTAATTAAACAATCTAGAAGCATAAATTAAATATTAAACTCCAGGAAATAAAGTTGACATCAAAACCATGAGGAAGAAAAAGATTTTAAAAGTAAATTTACACTGTACATTTATTATCTTGAGATATATAAAATGTATATGTAGCCGGGCGTGGTGGCTCACGCCTGTAATCCCAGCACTTGGGAGGCTGAGGCAGGAGGATCATTGTGAGTTTGAGACCAGCCTGGGCTACAAAAGTGAGCTCAAAAAGCCAGCCTGAACTGCACAGTGAGACCCTGTCTCAAAAAAAAAAAAAAAAAAAAATGTATATGTAACTGATTTCTGGATATAATGGTCTAGTGCTGTTCTTATTTAAATAGATATACTAGAAAAAACAAATCTACTGCATAGAGTTAGGTTCACCTCAGGCCTATATGTATATTTATTCAAAGTCACAATTTATAGGTCACTGTCTTTCAAACCAGACATGTGAGTTAAACATCTTAATATTTAGTTGAAGCTCTAAATCATTGTAAGTAAAATCACTAATGTAAATAAAATACACGTGTCTCTCCTCAACTGTGACTGGTGTTTCTGCTGGTTTGGTTTTGTTTTGTTTGTGATACAGAGGACTAAACCCAAGGTTGCCTTGTTCTTGCAAAGAGCACCCTTTACCACTGGGTGCTGCTCAGATCTGACGCAAACGCTTCATATACAAACTGGACATGAAAGACACGTAAAATGTAATGGCTATATACTCAAAAGCAGTAGAAATACTAATTCACATATATCACTGCACTTTTTCAGCACTATTTTCAACCTAAACCAAGAAATTACCCTAGGAAAAAAAAGTGAAATAGATGTTTTTTAATGTGTTATTTTGCAAAACTAATGCCAAAAGTCTACTGATAAGCTTTTGCAATAAGATAAACATTTTAATAACACACTGATTCCTTTTTCAGTAGTCTTAAACCATTAAAAGATTAGAAAAACCACACAATGTTCTATGTGTTCTACATGTGGTATTATCAAAATTGATTAAACATGCAATTTGTTCAAAGGCTTTTGAAAACAACACAACACTGAGAAAAAGCGAAAAAAAAAAAAAGTGATTTTTTAAAAGTTATAGGAATAAACAATCTTCACGACCACAATCAGATCAGGATATGCTCCTCTAGGAAACACAAGAGCTTACTTTCTAGAGAGTTCCATTATGAACTACTATTTTTAAAAGCTTGGCAAAAACTATACCTACCTTTACTCCATGTCCAATGTCATCTAGAATTGTATAATCAATAGGTTTTCTAATATATCGAACTGGTCGTTCCAGGTTGGCTGGAGCAATAATCTTGTGTGTCCTTGAAGTGTTTTTATTGGTAGTTAAAATACCAATTTCTCTTCTTGCAACTTTCTCTTTATGAATATCAACTGTCTGCAAGATATAATATTTTTTAAAAGATAATACAAAAACGTATGCTCTGGTATCCAGAAAAATCAAAATATAAATGGCCAGAGATTTAGCATCGCTGTTCATATTCACTTGTTCATTTTCTCCTTTCTGAACTACAAAACTCATTCCATTTTTAAGTCAAAACAAAGACTGACAAACTATGGAACCCACATGGGTCAAATATGGCCCAGCACCTGATTTTTAGAAACCACAAGCTAAATGTGGTATTTACATTTTGTTAATGGCTAGGGGGAAAAAAAAGTTACGATATGTCAAAATTACATGAAATTCAAATTTCACACTGTAGTAGAACACACTCATGCTGCTCACATGCTTATTTGTCTATGGGCGACTTTTTTTTTTTTTGTGGGACCGGGGTTCAAACTCACGACCTTGCACTTGCCCAGCAGGCACTTGTGCCTCAGAGCTATCTCCCCAGCTCCCTATGGGCGACTTTTATAATGCAACAGCACAGACAAATAGTTGTAATACAGAACTTACAACTCATAGTCTAAAACATTAACTGGTCCCTGCATGGAAAGTTCACCAACATCTGGCTCAACGCATGCCAATATATCCTTTCCATTAAGATGTAGCTTAACACTGTGATCAAGGAAGCCCCAATGATTAATCTGATTATACTTTAGTAAAGGTCTTTCTTTTAATTTTATGCATTTGGTACAGAGTCTTACTACACAGTTCAGACTCAGTGATCCTCCTGCTTCAGCCTCCCCTGTGCTGAGATTAAAGGTGTGCTCTACTACACCCCATCTTGGTGGCAAGCTTATAGCATGTGGAGCAGGACCAGCATGCCCAGGCCCTTGCACTTGCCTAGGTAGGTGCTCAGACTGCTGAGCTATCTCCTCAGCCCTATACTTTCAAATAGTTAAAGGTTCTATTAGTGTTTAAACATCTTTCTGTTTAAATGGGGGTACTAAAATATAACATTACAAATGTGTAAGTTTGACAGAAAAACTATATTGGGCAAAGCTGCTTATATATTCTTATGACATAATTCTTATGAAACATTTCCTTAATTTGTTTTTTGCCTTTGTGTGTGTGTGTGTGTGTGTGTGTGTGTGTGTGTGTGTGTGTGTGTGTGTATGTATGTGTGCATTTTAGGGAAGGGTCTACAGGGTGCTCAGCTCACTACTAGATCAGACTTACAGTAATCCACCTGTTTACAGCCTCCTGAGAGCTGTCCTTAATTTATCTGGATTGATTATAAATGCATCAGACCTAATTTTGTATAAATGATAATTATTTTTATAGTCTTCTATGTGATAACAAAGTGTGAATTTCTCAGGTGATTAATACATCAAACTACTATCTTTTAAACTACAAGTTGCAATTTAGTGGTTAAATAGCAATTATTTCAAATGAAATAGAGCAGAAGAAAAGCAAATATACAGAGTACCCACCATTTCTTTCTTTTTTTTCTTTTTTCAATGTATTTAATACAGGGTCTCATTACACAGCTCAGACTCGTTTGATCCTCCTGTTTTCAGCCTCCCAAGTGCTGGGATTATAGGTATGTGCCACCACACCCAGTCTTACCCACTGTTTCTTGAAAACATTTGCTTCATATATAATTTATAAGTGAATTAGGTACTGGTTTCTTTTCTTTTTTTCTTGGCTTTTTGAGACAGGGTCTCACTGTGCAGTTCAGGCTGGCTTTGAGCTCACTTTTGTAGCCCAGGCTGGTCTCGAACTCGCAGCGATCCTCCTGCCTCAGCCTCCCACGTGCTGGGGATTACAGGCGTGCGCCACCATGCCCCGCTAGGTTTCTTTTCTTTTCTTTTGTATTTTTTAGGGAAGGGTCTACAGGGTGTTCAGGGTCTTACTACTAGATCACACTTGTAGTGATACTCCTGTTTACAGCCTCCCAAGAGCTGGGACTACAGGGGTATACCATGTCCAGTCTCAAATTGCTATCTCAGGGCACCATGTGGGCGGTGCCAACACAGCAAGCCGGGAGATCCAACACGGGCCCCTGTGCCTACCTGCAGGCACTTTAATCCACTGAGCTATTTGGCCAGCCCTAGGTACTAACATCAAATGTGTTTTTCCTTAAGGGATGCAGTCAAAAGCCTTTGAAAGCACTGAGACTGGCCACATGTCTTACCACCATTCCTGGCTCAAGCAAATTAACAGAGGCCATGCACGGTGGTACACACCTGTAATCCCAGCACTCGGGAGCCTGAGGCAGGAGGATCAGTGCAAGTTCGAGACCAACCTGGGCTACAAAAGTGAGCTCAAGGCTAGCCTGAACTGCAGAGCAAGACCCTGTCTCAAAAAGACAAAAAGAAAGAAAAACAAATTAATAGACACTTTTTTCAAGTGAAGTTCTACATATCAAGTTCTCCTTTCTAAAAGAAGTAATTAGCAACAATAAAGAGAGGGTAAACATCTGACATTATTAACTACTATTTAAAATCTCAAAGCTGATCATTTATCCTTCTAAATTGCCAGTCGCAGTGGAGGAGAACCTATGGCCCATGTACTACAGCTGGCTGGCTGTTAGCACTGAAAGTTCCAAAGGCTCACCATCACTGTGCATGAGGTAAACTTGCAAGAAATTCAAATTTTGGTTGTTTTTCTACAACCAAAAGATCTTAAAAGTAACAGAACCCGTTTTATACAAAATGTCTAAATTAAGCTTAAATAGAAAACTGACCAAGACAGTGATCTTGCTTTAAGTATTTTTAAGAAGAATTAAATCTCCAAACATTTTCTGTGCATGCCACATAAATTATAAATCATGCTGCCATTTTCAGGGAGCTATCACAGAGAGAATATTGCATTAGTGGTATTTCTAGCTTCAGAAAAATAGAAACAAAGTTTAATGAAGCATAGCAGGTCATTAAAAAATATGGCCTATGAAAATCATTTCATACTTCAAAATGTAACACTTTATGCAACTGCTTCTGTCATACAAGTGAAAGCTTATCAGAAAAGCTACATTCTCTTTGAGATTGTGCTTTTTACTCTTCTTAGTTTTTAGAAACATACTTAACTTCCTCAAAAATGAAACCAAAAGGATATAAAACTGACCAACCTCAAAAGAATTCTAAGCTTACAGCAACATGAAACTCTGACACCCAAGCCTAAAGATTCTGTTGTGATGGCTATCCTAAGCATAGGTGGGTATATAAGTGACTGGGCAGACCCCTATGAGCACTCCCTTTACCCTAAATTGTGACAACTAAAATGTACCCTTGTGTGCAAAACTGGCTGGTCAAATATACAAGAAAAGCTAATTTAGTTTATTTCTTACGTTGTTTGCTTTAAAATAGCAAAAAGTTTCAAACTTTTCATAAGAGTTGACCCAAGATTAATGCCTCCAAGACTCTGGGTTGACCCCAGCACATCTCCCCTCAACCCCCCCAAAAAAGATTAATTTCTCTAATAAATGCCTACAAAAAGTTATTTCACAATGTCAACTTTTTAAAAATGTCTGGGGCTGGAGAGATAGCTCCATGGCACAAGTGTCTGCCTGGCAAGTTCAAGATCGTGAGTTGAAACTTCAATACCACACACACACACACACAAATTAAAATGTCTAATAAAGGTAATATATACTTACAAAAATTAAAGAGTTTAAGATGTATTCTTGCCATCCCATTACCACACTAGGCTGAAATGCAGGTCTGTGAACAAAACCAAATAGATCTTCCAAAAATGGCTGCAGTTTTAACTATAGCTTGAATAAAAACTTGATGAACACTAAAACTATTCAATACATAAAGAGGGTATTTGATCCAAAAGATTGGAGGGATTTTTTTTTTTAAACAGCTTAAGAATCTATTTCAAGGGGCCCGGTGGGATGGCTCAGTGTTCTAAAGCACCTACTTGGGAAAGCTTGGGCGGCTTCAGGAACCACGGTTCAATCCCCGGCACCACATGCTGCGCCAGCCCTGCCCTTGGGGCGGGCTGAGCCAGCCATAAAAAAATGAATGAATAAACGAACAAAAGGTTCTGAAACAAGATAGATAGATAGATAGATAGATAGATAGATAGATAGATAGATAGATAGACAGATAAATAATTCTAAAAAAAAGAATCTATTTCAAGATTCAAGATTCTTAAAACTTCCTCTTGTATGAGACCCAGCAGGATGGCTCAGTGGTCTAAAGCGCCTGCTTAGGAAAGCTTAGGCAGCGGCACGGACCGAGGTTTGATCCCCAGCAGCACATGCTGCGCCAGCCCTGCCCTCAGGGCAGGCTGAGCCAGCCATAAAAATAAACAAACAAACAAATAAAAGTTCTGAAACAAGAAACAATAAATAAATAAAATAAAAATAAAAAATTCCTTTAAAAACTTCCTCTTGTAAAACCCTAATGCAGGCCGGGCATGGTGGCACACGCCTGTAATACCAGCACTTGGGAGGCTGAAGCAGGAGGATCGGTGCAAGTTCAAGATCAGCCTGGGGTACCAAAAAAAAAAAAAAACTAATGCATTCAAATTAAGGCAGAATAACACAGTGAAAACACTTGCTAGGTACCAATCCCTTAGCTTTACCCACAATCATCAGTTTTTAACAATATATATTTATTTTAATGTGTTTGTTCTCTTGTGAAGACTATTTGTGGCTGGCTTAACCTGCTCTGGGGGCAAGGCTAGCACGGAACGTGGTGCTGGAGATTGAACCACGGTCCCTGTGCTAGCCTAAGCAGGTGCTTTAGACCACTGAGCTATCTTGCCAACTCCAGCAACATCTAATATAATAAAGTTCCTATATAGTATTTTTTCAATAAAAAATATGTCTTCTGTTTTTCCCAAATCAAGTACACCATTCAGCAATCACCACTGTCTTCATAAAATTCTTTAACACTACACTACTAAAACACATTGAGTTAAATTTTTGGAAATATATATTCAACAGTGATATTCAGAAAGATTTTTAATAGAAAATTATTTCCAATTTTCCTGGATTTCTAACATCACTATTTGAAGGCCAGCAAGACAGTTCAGCAGACTAAAACACCTGCTTAAGCAAACTTAGGCAAGCTCAGGGACTACAGTTTGATCCCCAGCACCACATGCTACCCAGGGTGGGCTGAGCTGGCCAGAGTTCAGACATAGTGGTATATGCCTGTAATCCCAGTGCTGAGGAGGCTGAAAGCAGGAGGATCACCAGAAGTCCAAGCTGCATAGTGAGATCCTGTAACAACCAAAAAAATAATAAAATAAAAAAATAATGTCACTATTTGATAATAAACTTGTTCTTATTTAGACAAGGCCTCCAAGGGCGCATTCACCTGTAGCAATTAAATCACGTGTAGCAAACAAAAACCACAGTTATACAGGTACACCTTATATCAACTGCCACTAAGTCTGCTAACCAGAAGCACATGGAGAAATGTCACTGCTCTTGCACAGCGCGATCCCATGATTCCTTAATAACCCATGTTCCCATCCTTCTCATGGCTATGTTGATTGCATGCTGCAGTCTCCTCCCAGAATACTCAGCCACACAATGCCACAACCAAGTCCTGTGAGAGACCTCACCTGCCTTGAGGCCATCAGACTGTCTCATAGAGCTCCTCCCATACCTGAGGCTGGCTCTCACACTTCCTATAGGAACCCAGCACATGCAGAGGCCACAGTGGATGACAAGAAGTTACTGAAAAAAGATTTCACTTTGGCTCATCCAGGCATGAGCCATTACCACACCACAGATAACTGGCAGGTGACTGCACTAGACAGTGCTGTCTCAGTTAGTTGCCCATGAGTGTGGGAAAAAGATTAACCAGGATGGGTGTTTTTAAATAAATCTCAAGTGTCTTATTAGTAAGCTAGTATTTCAACTAAACATTTTATCACTTAACTTATAAAAACATGCTTCAAATTATGCATCTTTAATAAGTCAGTTATTTAAAAACTGGGTAATATTTAGTTTATTTTTTATGTGACATAAAAACTATACAGAGAAAATTAGGAAGTGTATAAATTCCATATTCTATGTATAAATGCATACTGATAACCTAAAGTGATATCTCCTTAAAGAGATTTGTTTTAGCAAAACTCCCTCTATATAAAGCTTAAAGTTTTATTTTTTTTTTTCTTGTTTCAGAACGTGTTTATTTATTTATTTTTATGGCCGGCTCAGCCTGCGGTGCTGGGGATCGAACCGCGGTCCCTGCAGCTGCCTAAGCTTTCCTAAACAAGCGCTTTAGACCACTGAGCCATCCTGCCGGGCCCCCATAAAGCTTAAAGTTTTCAACAAAAAATTACTTTTTAAGTTTATACCTTTCACTGCCTTTCAGTACTGCCTTTCTCCCTTGAGAATTTCCTCCAATCTTATCACACAATTATCCTTTCAATCTCTTACTTAGCACCTAACTAATTCAACACTGGGCTACGTAAGGTTTAACCGTTTGTTTATGTCACCATTCAGTCCTCTCGGCTTTCCTTGCCACTCTCTCCCTAGACTCTCTTTTCTTCCTCTCCCTATCTCTGCCTGTGTTTCCCTTTCTGTACCTAGAAACAGAACTCAGAGCCCTGATAGTGCCGGATAACCCTTTACCACTGAGCTACATCCCTTAGCCCTTTTTCATGATCTTTCACTCTAACAATAAGCTAAATACAGTGGTAACAATTTCTACTGCAGCAATGGGCCTGGCTCAAAATAGGTTTACTGTATAAGGTCATAAGAATCTCAGTTTCTTTTTTTTTTTTTTTTTTTTTTTTTTGCCATGTAGTGGAGCAAACTGAGGACCTTGTACTTGTCAAATGGTTGCTCATACTGGCTGAGCTATCTCCCAGGCTCTCAGTTTCAATAATGATCAAAAGCCCCCGCCCCCTTTTTTTTTGTCTTTTTGAGGCAGGGTCTCGCTGTACAGTTCAGGCTAGCCTTGAGCTCACTTCTGTAGCCCAGGCTGGTCTCGAACTCTCACCGATCCTCCTGCCTCAGCCTCCCGAGTGCTAGGATTACAGGCATGCGCCACCACGCCCGGCTCCTTTTTTTATTTTAAAAGACAAAAGAAAAATTCCAAAACAAGATGATAGGAGGTTAACAATGGATAACACACTATATATTGTTAACTTTAATTAGACTACAAGATATAGGCACTGAATTTTCCAAAGAACGTTAGCACAAACCTTTCTTTTAATGAACTAAGAGAAACTGGTAGCATAACTATCTTTACTAATATACACAACCTATTTGTCTGGTTGGTATTTTTTTTGTTTTGTTTTGTTTTCCTTCTTTTCTCCTTTCCCCAATCCAAGTTTCTCTTTGCTTTTGACAAGTTTCCTCCCATCTTATAATATATATTACATATTTTGGGTCTTATTTGCTCTTCAGCTTCTCACACTAAGGAGACAATACAATGTTCATACATGTGCATCTGGTTTACTTCAATTACAAGTATGGTCTTGAGCAGGGCGTGGTGGCATACGCCTGTAATCTCAGCACTTGGGAGGCTGAGGCAAGAGGATCGGTGTGAGTTCGAGACCAGCCTGGGCTACAAAAGTGAGCTCAAGGCCAGCCTGAACTGTACAGCGAGACCCTGTCTCAAAAAGACAAAAAAAAAAAAAAAAAACAAGTATGGTCTTGAGTTGTATACAGTTACCTATAAAAGTCTCCAGTTTATTCTTCTTTATTTGGTAATACTCCATTGTATAAAAGACCAATCTCAGGTCAGGAATTCAGCAGAACAGCAATTGTCTGGGAAGCACAGGGTTCTGAGTTTGATTCCCAATACAAAAAAAAAAAAAAAAAGAAGAAGAAGAAGTAAAACACATCTTTTCTTATTTCATTCCTCAGCTGATGGAAATCTGGGTTATTTCTAAGGTCTACCTATTATACATTATGCTGCTATAAACATGGATGCACATTTATTGCTGTGATATATTTTTAATCCTTCTGGGAAGAGAAACCCAGTAGGGGAATAACTGGGTCAAATGGTACCTCCCATCCTAGTTTTGAGAAACCTCCACACTGATTTCCACACTGGAAATTCTTCACCAATCTACACTCCCCCCAACAGTGGAGAAGGGTTCATATTTGCCTGCAGCCCACCAGGCATTTATTATTAGTTGATTTCT
Source organism: Myocastor coypus (assembly GCA_004027025.1). NCBI lineage: Eukaryota > Metazoa > Chordata > Mammalia > Rodentia > Myocastoridae > Myocastor > Myocastor coypus. Next base: position 8,356 of record PVJA010028499.1, on the reverse strand, counting down.
TTTTTTTTTTTGTCTTTTTGAGACAGGGTCTCGCTATGCAGTTGAGGCTGGCCTTGAGCTCACTTTTGTAGCCCAGGCTGGTCTTGAACTTGCACCAATCCTCCTGCCTCAGCCTCCCGAGTGCTGGGATTACAGGCGTGAGCCACCACGCCCGGCATTAGTTGATTTCTTGATATTAGCCATTCATTCTGGCATGAGTTGAAATCTCAATGTTATTTAATTCGCATCTCTCAAATAACCAGTGATGTTGAACACTTTTTTATATATTTATTTCACATTTGTATTTCTTCATCTTAGAAATGTATATTCATCTCAGAAGCCCATTTTTCATCAGGTAGCTCTTTAAATTGGGGAGGCTTTATATGTTTTCAAGAGTAATCCTTTATCTGAGGAATAGCTAAAAAAATTTTTTCCATGTTGTGGTTTATCTGTTTACTCTGCTATTGTTCTTGATGTACAAAAGATTTTTAATAGATCTCGTTGATTCTTCATGACAGTTGTGAGATAAAGATTTTATATCTTTCCCTACACCAATGTCAAGAGTTTTTACCTATTCTACCTTCCAGAAGCTTTAATGTTTCCATATTAATATTCAGATCTTTGATCCATTTTGAAATTAGTTTGGTACATAGTGAAAAACTTATAGATCCAGTGTTAATTCTTCAGCATGTGCAAAACCAGTGTTCTTGCACCATTTATTTAAAAAACTACCTTTCTTCCAGTGAATGTGTTTGGCCCCTTTGTGAAAGGTAAGATGAGTACGTCTGGGCCGGGCGGGATGGCTCAGTGGTCTAAAGCATCTGCTTAGGAAAGCTTGGGCAGCTGCAGCGACCACAGTTCAATCCCCGGCACCACATGCTGCGCCAGCCCTGCCCTCAGGGCAGGCTGAGCTGACCATGAAAATAAATAAATAAACAAAAGTTCTGAAACAAGAAAAAAAAAAAAAAAAGATGAGTACGTCTGGCATTCTTTCAGCATCTTCTAATCTGTTCCACTGTTGTTCAGGTCTATTTTCCTGCCAATACCATGCTGTTTTTATCACAGTATCTTTATAGTATAATTTCAGGTCAGGGATTATGACATCCTCTGGCTTGGTTGTGGCCTAGAATTGCCTTTGCTATTCTAGGTCTTTCAGATTCCAAATGAACTTTAGGATTGTTTTTTCTAATTCCATGACATATGCTGTTGGAATTTTGATCAGAATTGCTTTAAATCTGTGTAACAGTTTTGGAAGTATGGCCATTTTCACAGTATTCCTACTAAAGAGAAAGAGATATCTCTCCTTTTTCTGACATGGCTTCAATCTCCTTTTACAGAGTACTTACTACTTCTCAAGGTGGAGCTCCTTCACATTCTTCATTAGATTGATTTGTAGGTATTTCATTTTTTTGGATACTATTGTGAAACGTGTTATTTCCTTAGCTAATTTTTCTCAGTAATTCTGTTGTTTGTGTAAAGGAAGAATACTGATATTTGTGTGTGGACTTTGCATCCAGCTACACTACTGAATTTGCTTATTACATTGAAGAGTTTTTTAGTGGAGTTGTTGGGGTTTTCTATGTAGAATATCATGTCATCTGCAAATAATGATAATTTAACTTCTTCCATTCTAATCATTATTCTTTTATTTCTTCCTTTTGTCTAACTGTTTTGGCTAAAGTTTCCAGGACTATGTTGTATAAGAGTGGAGACAGTGGAATTTTTGTCTTGTTCCTGATTTTAGAATGAAAGCTTTTAGATTTGTCAATTTAGTATAATGTGGACTCTAGGTTTGTCATAGATGGATGTCATGACATTGAGATAATGACCATTGGTGTCTCTCTGAAGAAGCCTTTGAGGTCACCAGCAGTCACCACGTATCTTCAGGCTTGAATCTCTCCTTTCACACAGTGAGTCCAATCACAGGAAGAAAGTGCTGCTGGATACCTCCTTCCTCTTCACTAGAGCTTCTCTATTCACTCTCTCAGCAACTGAGGGGTCCAAGGGACCCACTCCCCTCCCTCTTCCTCATTTTGCTATATATCAGCATCCGGAAAACAACAATCAGGCATTTTATCTGATGTTTACCATTCCACCACCATGGTCAATCCTCTAAATCGTTTTTTTTTTTACCTTATCACAAATAGACATAGTAAATGGCATCCATTTTTATACAGTTTGCTGTCCTGACTTAAAAGTATGTGTGCTTAGGTGCACAAGTATTTAGGAAAATAGGGTTGAGAATGTAAGTTAACAGACCAAAAATTGGAGAAAAAGAAGGGCTATGAGGATAGCCATCAGTTTGGCTATAGCCCTTCAAGGTCAGTGAGGACTCAGGACATAAGAGAACCTGTGCTGTCACATCCTACAACTCAGTGGTTTCCCAAATTTTCTGGTCAAGGAGATTATGGGACCTCAGAGGAAAGGGATAAATGAAATATAGTGTGCCTACGGAGAGTCATCTGGGGAGAAAACATTCTCTCAGGCTTTCACACAGAGAGCAAACTGGTCAAGCAATAGCCGTGGCTCGTCCCGATGTCTGACACTGACAACAGTTCTACAAAGCACTGTATATGGTTCCAAAGTTAATCCTGATGAGATCTGACCTTGGAAAATACAAATGATGAAAGTTTTGTTAGACAGGTCTTACTTTAACTTGCCCTTGATCACCCAGCAAATAAGCTTAATTACGAGGCATAAACATAGAGCTAGATTAGTATGGTAAGCTGTAAGAGGCTTAAATCAACAGCCTTCAACACTGTCAGTTTCACCAGTAACCCACTGCAATTATGAAACAATGGACTATGTATACACTTCCTCCTAGTTCAGAGAGAAGAAAACATTTTCTTTTTCATTTTTTTTTCTGAACCAATATCGATTAGAAAATTTATTACATCTAAACTCTGTGCTCTGTATAACTTTTATGAGGACAACAATATGCAGTGTTTCAATTATTGTGAGTGTTCTACTAACACGTTTTGAAACTCTCATATTGTTATGTTTTTGAATTAAAAAAAGAAATTTAAAAAATTGCATACCCTAAATATATGTATGTCACAGGTTGATTGTAAAACATATTTGTAAAGGTACATTTCAGCATTTAAAAAAAAAAACAATTGGCAGGATTGCTGAGCTTGCATGCCTATAATCCCAGAACTTGGGAGGCTGAGGCAGAAGGATCAGTGTGAGTTCAAGACCAGCTTGGGCTACAAAAATGAACTCAAGGCCAGCCTGAATTGCATAATGAACAGCCTGTCTCAAAAAAAACAAAAAGAAAGAACTGGCAGGGAAAAAAAAAAAAGAATTGGCAGGATAACACAACAAAGTTAACAATGGAATCTCTGCAAAACTCACCATTCCCAAACTCTATATAAAGAACCTATCCTAATACTATGTTATAGTATGCTGCACTTAGTATTATACTGTCCTTCCAGTATCAAGTGTCCTGTTACTAGGTATTACTAATCAAGTCTATCCTTTAAAAAAAAAAAAAAACGGCATTTAGAATATGTTGGTTATACCCAGGTGTGCTGAGACATGCCTATAATCCCAGCACTCTGGGAGTCTGAGGCAGATGGCCTAAGTTCAAGCCAGGCCTAGGCAATTTAGTAAGACTATTGCAAAATTGAAAAGTTTCTTAAGGGGGGAATGGCTGAGGACATTGCACAGTGCAAAGACCTTGGTTTCAATCCCTTGTGCTGCGGAGGATAAAAGCACAGGTTATTATTTTATTTCATTGAAGTAGTTTGTCTCCTGATACATAATTGATAAGAGTCAAAGGAATTTCTACTAGATTCTAATTCAAAATAATCTGGAAAACAGATCAGGTGTATCAGAGTACCAGGGGTTGAGATCTGTGATGAACAGAATGAGGCAGATAACAAAGCAAATACATATTTGATAAAAACTCAGAAGAATAAAGAATTCAGGATAGAAGACAGCTCAGAAATTATCTAATTAGTTGTATAATATCTTAGAAAATTGAAGATCCCAAAGTCATATGTACCACAAGGAAGTAGAAGAGCTAGCATAAAATCTAGACCCCAACCCTTCCATCTCCAATGCTATTGACTATTCATTTTTACTACAACGGAGAAAAAAGCAAGAGAATTATGAAGCCAAAATATGGTTTGGTTCTTAGAAAGGAAACAGAAAAAAGATACCAATGAACAATTAACAGGAATACTCCAGATATCTAATACCACTGGTACTAAAACATTCAACAGAGCTTTTACAACAGCTCCTGAAGCCTGCTACCATTACAGCAGACATATGATCTCATTCTTGACTGGACTGAACTTCTATTTCATTTCAACTCAATCTTCTCTACAAATTCTTACAACCTAGTATTTTGTCCAAGCTGCGTTAAACTCTGGACTCAAGAACACTATAACTGCCTCTAAAAGCAGATTTTTTTTTTTAATTTTATTTATTTATTTATTTCTTGTTTCAGAACCTTTGTTTGTTTATTCACTCATTTTTATGGCCGGCTCAGCCCACCTAGAGGGCAGGGCTGGCGCAGCATGTGGTGCCGAGGATCGAACCGCGGTCCCTGAAGCCGCCTAAGCTTTCCCAAGCAGGCGCTTTAGACCACTGAGCCATCCCGCCGGGCCCCTAAAAGCAGATTTTAATAATGATACAGAAATAACAAAATTTGAAACAGGGCATAATGTCACACACTGGTAATACCAGCTACTAGAGAGGCTGAGGAAGAATAATCTGTTGGAACCCAGCATGGACAATTCAGCAAGACACTATCTCCAAATACAGTTCACAAAGGGCTGGCAGAACAGTTCACTGATAGACTTTCCTAGCAATGTGCAAGAACCTGAGTTTCATCCCCCTAAAAGGAATCATTTTCTTTAAAAAAAAAAAAAAAAGGGGGGGGCTGGCGGGCTGGCTCAGTGGTCTAAAGCACCTGCTTGGGAAACCTTGGGCAGCTTCAGGGACCGCGGTTCGATCTCCAGCACCACATGCTGCGCCAGCCCTGCCCTCATGGCGATCTGAGCCAGCCATAAGAATGAGTGAATAAACAAATAAAGGTTCTGAAACAAGAAAAAAATAAATTAAAAAATTCTTAAAAAAAAAAATTTAGAGCCGGGCATGGTGGCTCACGCCTGTAATCCCAGCACTCGGGAGGCTGAGGTAAGAGGATTGGTGCAAGTTCGAGACCGGCCTGGCTACAAAAGTGAGCTTAAGGCCAGCCTCAACTGCATAACGAGACCCTGTCTCAAAAAGACAAAAAAAAAAAAAAAAAAAATTTAGGAGCAGAGTCTGGTAAACTACAGCTACTTGCTTAATTTAATCCACAAACTGCTTTATATGGTCTACAACTTAGAATGCTTTTAACATGTTTTATATAGTTGTTTAAAAACACATACAGAAAACATATAATTGAGGTCTTACATGATTCACAAAACATGAAATATTTACCATCTGTCCCTTTACAGAAAAAGTTTGCCATTCCATGTTTCTAGAGTATTTACTAAGTATTTGCTTTCAAAACAAAGTATTTTCTTTACAGAATAATCTTTCAGAGCCGAAGGTATACTTCAATGTTAAAATATGTGGCCAATATGTGTTAGATCTTGAATTGGATCTCTAGCACCAAAAAAAGGAAAAAAAGATTATCATTTTTCAGTCTAAAGAGCAACAAATAGTTTTCATAGTTAACTGAATTTTAAAACAAGGAATTTCACTTGTGCATAATATTTTTTTAAATTTTTTTTTTCTTGTTTCAGAACTTTTATTTGTTTATTTATTTATTTTCATGGCCAGCTCAGCCTGTCCTGAGGGCAGGACTGGCGCAGCATGTGGTGCCAGGGATCGAACCGCGGTTGCAGCCACCCAAGCTTTCCTAAGCAGGCGCTTTAGACCACTGAGCCATCCCGCCGGGCCCCAACTTTTTAAAACTTTCAATCCTTGACACAAATTGCACTAAATATATTTTAAATGTTTCAATTATTCTTATTTCTTAGTTTTAAAAGCAAGTAGTTACAAAAGAAGTTTTCTATCTTACTCCTATATTTTCACAAACATGAATTTTATAATAAGTGTTTAAAAGTATTTTAAAAAGGTTTGCTATGGGGGTCTGGGGAGATAGCTCCGAGGCACAAGTGCCTGCGTGGAAGGTCATGAGTTTGAACCCAGGTCCCGCAAAAAAAAAAAAAAGAGGTTTGCTAGTCTTATTGTTCCTATTACTCAAAATATTGTTGCTACCATTGCAGTAAACACAAACTATAACAACAGAAAAATTTAAATAAACCACTATTTCTGCTCTTTCAGATGATAAAATGTACAATCATGTATAAATTAAAAGAAACAGATGTGCTCGCTTCAGCAGCACGTAGAGAAGAAACAGAACACATTTTCACTTCAGGGCTGATTATGTTACCATGACAACTGAAATGAAAAGAATACATTAATATTTACTTTCTATCAAAGTATTTTATATTTCAATTGACTTTTTTTCTTTTTTCTTTTTTTGTTTTTTTTGTGGGACCAGGGTTCGAACTCACGACCTTGCACTTGCCCAGCAGGCACTTGTGCCTCGGAGCTATCTCCCCAGCCCCATCAATTGACTTTTTATTTTTGTTTTCTTTTATTTTTTATGGCCAGGTCAGGCTGCCCTGAGGGTAGGGCTGGTGCAGCACATAGTGCCTGGGATGGAACCACCGTCCCTGCAACCCCATAAGCTTTCCCAAGCAGGTGCATTAGACCACTGAGCTATCCTGCCGGGCCAATATTTACTTTTTATCAAATCATAAATGTAATGATATCACAAAAAGACTTAAGCAAAAACAAAAAAAAAAACCTAGTATTAGTTTGTATTTCCTAAGCCATACATCAACATTTAACTCAATAATAAAGTCCACAACATTACAAAATAAGCTTCATAAAATGATTCTCTTAGAAAAGTAGAAAATAGCATAGTCTCACTTGTGAAATGTGATTGATTGAAGACTCCATCCTTCGTAACTGGGATGCCTGGATATCCAGCATTTGCAGGACATTGTTGGCCAAGGTGTTTATCAGGTAGGCAACACTCGCTAATGACTGGGTGGTGTAGGCTTTGGTTTCCTCTAGGGCTCGCTGTTTATCTGCTGACTAAGGAAAAAAGCAAATCAGCAGTCATTACTTCAAAGATAAACTATTTCTAGTCAACTAACCTAAAGAAGTACTCAACAAATTATTCTTCTGCTGAATCCACACCCAGATAAAATAAGAATCATATAAACCCAAAGGTAAACTACTGATTGACTTCACTAGTATTTTCCTATTAAAAAGATACACCTTTATAAAAATGCAAATAAAATCCCAAACCTGTTATTTAAAAAATGAGATCCAATGGTCACTTCGAGCAATGACAGCACGCACACACACACACACACATACACATTTTCAAGATTATTGCTTAGAAAGTAGCACTGATTTGAATGTGCAAAATCCTGGCACTTTTTCTATTCCTGAATTTTTTTCTTTCCATTCACACATTAAATTGGACTATATATGTCTGATTAAAGCATTAATAAACATAAAATGATAAAAAGGGCTAATAATAATAATGATAAATTTAAAATAAGGAAATGCTTCAAAGCATTTTAAATGTAACAACCTTGTGGAATATAAATTGCCAAGGATCGCTTCCAGCAGACAGGCCCAGTGTGAGACCCTGTGACAGAACTCCCTGTAGAGAGACTAGGGGCAAGACCCAGCCAGCGATTTCAGGAATATAATGTCTTGCCAGTGGGACACAGAGGGTTCATTTCCACAGGCTGCAGCAAAAAAAAAAAAAGCTGAGCACAGCAGCCAGACCCAAGCCAGGCCCACCGGATGAGATCAAAGTTGGCAGATCTGGATTCCGTAAGCTGGGGCACACTGCTAGACCCAGATCTATGAGAGCATCCTCTCACTTTCAAGTGAGGCAGAAGGCAACAGGTAATCAGGATGAACTAATCTTCCTGGAAGACTCCAGGTACATCAAGAGGAGGCAATTAGTCATAATGTTTGTTCTTATGGTTTAAAATACAAACCCATTAGTTACAAAAGTTTGTCAACTGCTAAATCTCATTACCCATTATTAGTGTTCCTAATTATAGTACTATAAATACAAAACTAAAACTGCCTTAACCATGTGATCCCTCTTGGCTAATAATATCAGTAGGTGCTTAGGTAATAACTGAACCAAAGCTCTACACCAAAGATCAGAGGACAGTGCTATACAAAATGACAAAGAGAAGGAGCAAAATTCATTCTCAAGTCCCGAGCCTAGCCAGAACAAATGCAGGAGATGCTACTATAAAAGAAATCACGGGGCTGGGGAGATAGCTCTGAGGCACAAGTGCCTGCTGGGCAAGTGCAAGGTCGTGAGTTCGAA
>PVJA010028498.1:0-27552 GCA_004027025.1 Myocastor coypus | reverse complement strand
GTGACTCTCCTTAGACGCACTATAGTTCATTCATCCCTTTCCTCTGAGGTCCCATAATCTCCTTGACCAGAAAATTTGGGACACCTCTGAGTTATAGGATATTATAGCACAGGTTCTCTTATATCCTGAGTCCTTATTGACCTTGAAGGGCTAGGGCCAATATATATATATATAATTTATTTATTTATTTATTTATTTTTTGTCTTTTTGAGACAGAGTCTCGCTATGCAGTTCAGGCTGGCCTTCAGCTCACTTTTGTAGCCCAGGCTGGTCTCGAACTTGCACCGATCCTCCTGCCTCAGCCTCCCAAGTGCTGGGATTACAGGCGTGAGCCACCACGCCCGGCTTAGGGCCAAAATATTGTCTATCCTCATAGCCCTTCTTTTTCTCCAATTTTTGGTCTGTTAACTTACATTCTTAACCCTCCAGCAGAAAAGCTTTGTGATACTATTACTCTATACATAGGTACTTGAGCTTATCATCACTGGCTTTCTGAGTATTAAATATCCTTGACTTAGCTTGGAATTGATATTTGTTTTTTCATTTTAAATGCTAGTTTCTAATACTAGGAGAAAATATACTATTATTAGATTGTAAGCCAAGGATACAGCATGAATCAGAAAACAAAATTATAATTAAACATTTTTCAGAAAATTAATTCAATATTAATTGACCAGCATAGAGACAAAAGCCTAATTAGTGTCTCAAGAAGATAAACAAAGCCCAGGTACAGCTATAATCTGTTACTTGGGTATCTGGGAAAGCTGGGATTCCAGGAGGCAGAAAACAGCTTCACCTGCTGGCTCCCTGTTTGTTGTTTCCTCCCTTTCTTGAAGTGCTAACAGTTGACATCTGTATGAACCTAGTGATAAGGAAAAGATGGAAGTCAACAGAGGACTTGATCCTCCTTTGCTAAAGTAATTATGTAGGAGATCTGTTCACTAGCCCAAAATAAAGCTGAGTTGCTTCTGGGTTTCTGTGCTCACTGAGGGATGATTCTCAGTGAGTCCTCTGAAGCTACCTTCATTGGATCTTCTCGTCATTTCTTTCAGCACCAACTCATAACATACAACAGACTAAAAATTAAGTTAAATATTTCAAAACATTCGAAAATTCAAATCAAATAGCGAGTCCAACTTAGAGGCCAGAAAGTTATGTATCATATGTATGACTCTAATCAATTTTGAATACTTGTATAGTATTTGAATAAGTTAACATATACAAAAATATCAATTAAGAAAAAGTTTCCATGGTAGTAAAGAAGTACTAAGAATAAAATATAACATGGGAATGGTAAATATATGACCAGAACTTCTAACAGTTTGGGGATAGGATATCACACACAGTTCTAGTATGTCATGTATGTTGACAATGTCGCTTACTGGTAGCCAGGTGTCACTTGTGGGCCTAAAATACTGGTATTTCCTTGCTATTTACCTTGTAGACCCAGACAGAAACATGACCCATAGGATGCAGAAGACTATTTATAAAATATGTTGATGGAAGTATTTTGCTGCTGTATACAAAAGAATAGTGGACAGACTGCTTTTATATACCTCTTTTTCTCCTGTGTATAATTGTTTGCCCTATTTGGTGGTTTCTTTCCATTCTCCTTCATGGAGTTTTGGTCATTTTGATCCTTCTCTAGAATATCTTTTAGTAAACTGTGTAGGGTTGGCTTTGTCATCATAAACTTCTTTAGTTGTTCTTTGCCCTGGAGGTATTTTACTTCTCCATTATACTTGAAAGAGAATTTTGAAAGGTGTATCAGTCTGGGTTGGAATTTGTTTTTTTGCAAGACTTGAAGTACTTTGCTCCATGCTCTTTTTTGATTTGATGGTTTGGAGAAACCTGCCATTATTCTGATGGACTTGTCTTTAAATGTGATCTGTTTCTTTTCTCTAGTGGCTTTTAATATACTGTTCCTGTGCTGAATTTCTGGGACCTTGATTATTATATGTCTGGGTGTGGTTTTAATTGTGGTGATGTTATTTTGAGTTCTATATGCTTTGGTTACTGAATGTCACATTGTTTCCTCATATTTGGGAAGTTTTCTCCTATTCTGCCCATATTCTTTTTATATCATTTGCATTGACTCCTTTCTCACTGATGCTTTATGTTGTCATCTTTGTATCATCTTGCAGATTTTGAATTATTTTTCCTGTATCCTAGTTATTTTTAAGAAATCTTTTCTTACCTTTTCACTAGCGGCAATGGTGTCTTTAAGGTCTGAAAGTCTATTTTCACTTTCTTTTATTTTTATTTATTTATTTATTTATTTTCTCGTTGCAGAACTTTTGTTTGTTTATTTATTTATTTTTACGGCTGGCTCAGCCTGCCCTGAGGGTAAGGCTGATGCAGCATGTGGTGCCGGGGATCAAATGTGGTCCCTGCAGCCACCTAAGCTTTCCTAAGCAGGCGCTTTAGACCACTGAGCCATCCTGCCTGGCCCCTATTTTCACTTTCATTGAAACAATTTTGCCCGCTTGTGATTGAGGTTTTAATTTCCTGTGTAGCACTTTGAATCTGCTTCATGCATTCTATTACTTGCTATATTGCTCATTCAAGGATTCCATTACTTTTCTATTATCTTTTTTTTAATCACTGTCTTCTTTAGAAGCACTTAGTACTTCTTTCATTATAGTTATTCCTTTTTTTACTTCAGAAATTATTTCTGATCTGATTTCCTCCATGCCTGTCTGCAGCTGTTTCTCTACTTCAGATGCTATTATTTCAGAGATTTCAGGTGTGTGATTTCCAATTTCTTTTTTGCTATTGTCTGCTGCATTTGTTCTGGGTGGGCTTGGGGCCTGAGAGCCCATTTTGCTCCTTCTCTTTGTCATTTTGTATAGTCCTGCCTTCTGACCTTTGGTGTAGAGCTTTGGTAGAGCTCTTACCTTAGCAGCAAATCTGGATCTACCAAGTTCAAACTCGTCCAGGTGGGTGTGGATTGGGTCTAGCTGCTGAGCTCAATTTGTTTCTGCTGCAGCCCTTCGAGGTGAACCTGGTGTGCCACTCTGGCAAGATATTCTTCTCCTGGAACAGCTGGTGGGTGTTGTCTGCAGCCTCTCTGCAGGGAGTTCTGCCAGTTTTCCACAGTGGGCCTAACTGATGAATGAAGTTCCACTCACATGCCAGGCCTTGTTGCTGGGCTGATGAGTTTCTGGTGGGCCCAAGGCAACTTGCTAAATCTTTACAGAGTGTTATATCAAGCAACAACAGAATACACATTCTTCTTAGCTGCACATGGGATATTCTCAAAGTAAACCATATAGTAGCATACAGAGCACTCTTAAGTAAATGCAAAGCAATTGCAATTATCCCATGCATATTATCTGATCACAGTGCAATAAAATCTGGAAATTATTAGCAAACTACAATGACACATGGAAATTAAATAATAACCTCTTGAACAACTAGTGGGTTACATGAAATTACACAACAAATTTAAAAATATTAACAAATAAAATGCACATACAACTTACTGAAACCTGTGGAATGCAATGAAAGCTATCGTCTGAGGAAAATTTATACTGGTAAATTTCTACATTAGGAAAGCCCGAGTAAGCCAAAATAAATTATCTTATTCTGCACCTCAAGCTCCTGGAAAAAGAAGAGCATGTCAAGCCCTAAGCCCAAAGAAGGCAGGAAATTGTAAAGATTAGAGCTGAAATTAATGCTTTGAAGAGGAAGAGAACAATACAAAGAATAAATGAATCAAAGAATTTGTTCTTTGAAAGGATAAATAAAATTCATTGTCCCCTAGCCAACCTAATTTAAAAAAGAAATTCATGTAATAAAGAATGAAAAGGGCAAGAACATTACAGACCCTAGAGAAATTCAGAAGATCATCAATACCTGCTTCTAAAATCTTTACTCTCACACGATGGAAAACAGAGGAAATGGACAGTTTCCTACATATATATGAAATGCCAAAGCTGAGTCAAGAAAAATAAAAACTCTGAAAACCCTATAACAGGAAACGAAATTGAAAATGTAATTTAAAAAACCCCACCAACCTGATGGGTTCACAGCAGAATTCTACAGAAAATTTAGAAAAGATTTAATGCTAATTTTTCTCAAACTCTTGAATGAAATTGAAAGAGAAGCAATTCTTCTAAGCTCCTTCCTGGAGGCAAGTATTACTCTGATTCCAAAACCAGACAAAGATCAAACTAAAATGAGAACTAAAGGCCAATCTTTTAATGAATATAGATGCAAAAATCCTCAATAAAACACTAGCAAACAGAATGCGGCAAATCATCAAGATCACACATGATCAAGTGAGATTCATTCTAGGAATATAGGCATGGTTCAACACACACAAATCCATACATGTACTACACCATATCAATCGAACCAAGAGAAAAACCACATCATCTCAATAGATGCATAAAATGCTTTTGACAAAGTCCAACACTCACTCACTCATGATAAAAACTCTACAGAGAATTGGGATAGATGGTCTATATCTCAATCTGAGAAGAGCTATCTATGAGAAACTAACAGCCAACATCATACTAAATAGGCAAAAATGGAAGCTCTTTAAAGTTACGAGCAAGACAGGTTGTTTGTGTGACCATCTCCATCCCATTCAATATAGTTCTGGAAACATTAACCAGAGCAATTGGAGAAGAGAGAGAAATAAAAGGAATAAAGATTGGGACAAAAAAAAGCTAAATTATCATTATTTGCAAATGACATAATACTCTACATAGAGGAGCCCAAAACTCACCAAGTGTCTTGTAGATTCAATCTCTAAATTCAGCAATGTAAGAGGATACAAAGTCAACACAGAAAGATCAGTAACATTTTTATACACAAAGAATGAACACACAGAGAGAGAAATTAGGGAAACCATGCCTCTTACAATAACATGCAAACGATGAAATACTTAGGAATCAATCTCATAAAGGAAGTAAAAGATTTGTACAGTAAAAATTATGGTACTCTGAATAAAGAGATTGAAGAGGATTTGAGAAAGTGAAAAAATATTCCATGCTCCTAGATAGGAAGAACCATTATTGTGAAAATGGTCATACTTCCAAAATTGCTATACAGATTCAATGCAATCTCCATCAAAATACTGTAAGTATACATCTCAGAGCTAGAGAAAACATCTTTCAAATCCATTTGGGGCCAAAAGAGGCCCAGAATATCAAAAGCAATCCTGAGGGGAAAAAAATGAAATGCACGAGGTATCATAATCCTTGACCTGAAAATATGCTATAAATCTGCTGTGATAAAATCATCATGATACTGGCATAGAGACAGAACTAAGGATCAGTGGAAGAGATTAGAAGATGCAGACACAGCTGCAAACATACTCAGCCACCTTATTTTTGAAAAAGGAGTGAAACATATTCACTGGATAAAAGACAGCTTCTTTAATAAATGGTGCTTCAAAAACTGGAGTTGTACATGCCAAAGGCAAAACCATGCTAGCCTCTCAGGGACATGGATGCATGGTTGTCAGTAGGCTGACAGCCTAGTTTTTAATAGGTGCCTATTTTGATTGGGTGAATAGTGTGACTCCTTTGTATTTAATATAAGTATAGAGTGACTTCTGAACACCTGGCTCAGGTCACCTGGGTAATTGAAGAGTGCAGACTCAGGTGAAGAGTATGAGGGTTGGCAGCTATCAAGAAGAGCTATTTTTCGTGGCCTGAAGGAAAATCTCCTAAGTATGGCTTTAGGTTTTAAGGCTGCACTTTCAAAGGCATCCATCCTGGAAATGGACCTTTACCCACCAATGGGTATGAAAGAGTCCGTAATTTAGTGTTGGGCTGTAAACACTGTTGCACATGCTGTTCCATTCCACAAGAGACCACTATTGACTCACTTTTTCTAATGGTGCCTTTAAAAAAGAAGCACAGTTGAAACAATCCAGTGGAACAGAAAGCAAGTGTTGCATGTTTCAAACATAGTATGCAAATCATACCTTTATGGTCCTTTGGAGAACTGTATCAGAATTGTGGCACATGCTGCTCTAGTTCAAATATGAATAGTATCCAGAGCAGTGGCTCTGTGCATCCACATAGGGTCTTAGCTCCCATACCCAGGTCTAGTCCGAGTGTAAATCTCTCTGTCCTCAACAGAGGATGGCATGAAGATTAGCATAAAGTTCCTAAAGGTGATTCACTCCTAGGGCTTTTCCTAGATTCTACTGGAAAGAGAGAGAGATGAAAAACCTATTACAGTTATTAGATTGTGAAGACTTAGGCTTAGAATTTCTGGGGGTCACTGAGATTGAAGATACTTCATGAGGACCTAAAGAAAGTGCAGCTGAGAGGAGTCTTAGCCGTGTTGTCTGAACTGCTAGGTGTAGCCATGCCTAGAGCAGTTTCCCTTGGACTTTTTAGATGGTAAGCCATAACGTTTTACATTGTGTGGGACATGTTGCGGTTCTTTATAACTGATAGGGTCATAATACTAAGCCCATTCCTGTAGTCCCAAAGCTCTACAAGGCTGAGGCAGAAGGACTGCAGGTTTGAGCCCAGCCTGAGAAACTTAGCAGATTAGTGAAACTTGGTCTTTAAATAAAAAATAAAAAAGATTTCTAGTTGCATCCATTTACATATAAATGTCTCAAGTGCTTATGCTTCTTTATAGCTGAGTAGTACTCTATTGGATAAAAATACTACACCTCTTTAGTAAAATCAATCAGACTCACATGTGTACACACTCTACTGTCTCCCCACTGTAAGAAACTGAAAGCATAAATATGATCCAACATGTGCAATAACTATTGTGAAAGGGGAAGAAACGTATCAAAAGGAAAGAACAACTGGGGTGGGGGAAGGAAAAACATACATATATATGCTAAAATAATTATGCTACTGCTTTCTGTTGGTTCATTGAAAGGAGCCATCAGTGCTCCTATTATCTGATCAGTTTTGCATGCCTGCCTCATAATCTTGGGTGGACTTCTTTGAAGATAACAGTGTATAACATAACTATTGTTAATTTCTTATTACCTTGTTTTGGAACTTTGTGTCTATGTTTTTACTGTTTTTTCTCTTCAAATTAGATTTAAAAAGGGCTAGGGATGTAGCTCACTTGTGGAAGCCCTAGGTTTAACCCCATTACTACCAAGAAAGTTATCCCCAGGGAATGTGCGTTCAGTACCTGGCTCTGCAGCTTTTGGCTGAGTCAGTTAGCTCTTCTGGAAGAGCGGGTGGTGAAGGGATTCTGCAAGGGGAGAGAATCTTCAAGGCCCCTGCCATGGCTCTGGACCCATGGCTGTTCAGAAAGAGCTAACTGGACCCTAGAGAATAAACTGTCAAATGGATTCCTGTTACCTAAGCCTAATGATGTTCGTGTTTCATGCTTAGGAAACATGTGACTTCCTAATGATAGGATGGGTGGCTGTTCTATTTTTTAGCTCTGTTGTCATGATCCAGATGGTGTATTCATAAGTATGCTGAGGAGAGACATTTTTCCTTTTCTCAATGAAACACAATTACACTGAATTCACAGCACTGATGATATTCATTGTCTCAAATCACTGTGTTTCCTGGCACAGGCTTGAGAGATGAATAATAAGGTATGGATATAGATTTTCTCTTTTGACTCAAATGCAGATAGATGGCACCTTCTTAGAGCAGCACTTCCTTGTTTCTCAAAATTACAGAAAAGCATTCTGGCAGCAATTGGCTGTGTGTGTGTGTGTGTGTGTGTGTGTGTGTGTTTATACATCCATCAATTTCAAAATATTTCAATGAAGAACAGATAAAACTCTCCTCAGCCTAGACATCCACATGGTTGATCCTGACCAGATCACTTACCTAAAAGCCTGGAGGGGTTAAGGAGGTGTGTGGTTCTAGGCAAACAGTCTGGACTGATCAGTTTGAAGACTAGAAATCTTCCAGAGTGATGGGAGCAGATTAGCTTTGTATTTCTGCCATTGGTCATCATTTTCCCCATTCTTAGCATCCATCTTGCCTGGTGTCTTGGCTATTTTTCACTTGTTGCTAGAACAAAATACCAACATGCAAAATGAATGAAAAACAGGTTTATTTAGCTCACAGTTAGTAGAGGCTTCTGTCTATACTCTGCTGGCTCCAAGGGAAGGGGCAGCAGCTAATGGCTGCAGAAAACAACACAGAGCAGAGGAGGAGCATCAGCTGCAGTGTCCATCCAGACTCTCTCTCTTCCTCCTATGCTGACTGTGAAGACTGGAGCTCCACCTTTAAGATCTGAGCTCCTCTAAAGTGGCACAGCTGCAAAGTGTGACAAAGACCAGGACTCCTCCAAGGAAGCAAGGCACAGAAGCCTTCCTCAACTCTTTTATATACCCTTTCTGTGCTGAGTCACTCTCTGGCAGTCCTTCCCACCCTAGGGCAGGGCTCCCAGCACCCCAGGGCCTGGAATCACGGAGCAGACCTAGCCAAGCTTCTGCGGTCTCAAGTTGATGCTGTGTATCAGCTACCACATCTGGCATTCCTAAATCTCTTCATTTTTAGCCCCTCCAAGGAACTTTTTAATAATTTTTTTCTGATTCCTTCTCATCCCTGCAAATGAAATTTTAATACTGAAGTTATATTCTATGTGTGTTTATGTACTGTATCTGTGCTTTGTATGTACAGATAATTTTATTTTTGGTGGTGCTGGGGATTGAACCCAGAACTTTCCCACTGAAATATAGCCCCTGCCTTTTCTAAATTATTTTAATTTAATTTACTTTAATTTATTTATCTTTTGAGACAAGGTCTTGCCAAGTTGCTAAATTGTCCAGTCTGGGATTCAACTTGGCATTCCTCAGCCTGAGGTTCTCAAGGTGCTGAAATGACAGGCATGTACCATTTTGTCCAGCTACAGACACTGCTTTTCTTTTCTTTTCTTTTCTTTTCCTTTCTTTTCTTTTCTTTTCGCTTCTCTTCTCTTCTCTTCTCTTCTTTTCTCTCTTTTTTTCTTCTTTCTCTTTCTTTCTTTCTTTCTTTCTTTCTTTCTTTCTTTCTTTCTTTCTTTCTTTCTTTCTTTCTTTCTTTCTTTCTTTCCTTGAACTAGGGTCTCACTATGTAGTTCAGGCTGGCCCTGAGCTCATTTTGTAGCCCAAGCTGCTCTCAAACTTGCAGTGATCCTACTACCTCAACCTCCTGAGTGTTGGGATTACAGGTGTGCATCACCTCACCTCACTGGGAAACAAAATAGCATTCAAAATTTATAGCATTATTTTATAATAGTCACCCAAATGAGAAAGAGTTCAGGAAATCGGTTCACTCATTACACACCCGAAGAATCTAGCTGAAGCTCTAGATCTCACAGCAATGTCCTGCATGAGTCCAGTTAAGACCTAGAGTCTATGACAATGTCTTACTTGAGTCCAGCTGTAGGTCTGGAGCCCACAACGACTCATACATGTAGCCTGGCTGGCATTTCAGGAAATGGAGAGCAATGAAGACCACAGCTGTGGACTGTTGCTAAAAATCCCAGAAAGCTAGGCTAGGGGAGTCCTGGAAAGCTGGGACTTTAGGTGATGGATAGCAGCTTTACTTGTGGGCTTTCTGTTTGTTGCTTTCTCCCTTAGAGAGCATCTGATGGTTGACCCCGATGTGAAACTGATGATGGGGAAAGGATGGAGGTTGGTAGGGATCGTGATCACATTCGTGACTAAGTACATGGTCCTCCTTTGCTTTAATAATCATGCACAAGATCGCACTCACTACCCAAAATAAAGCTGGTTTGTTTTGGGTTCTTTGCTCACTGAGGGCCGAATCTCATTGAGTCCTCTGAGCTACCTTCATCAGGTCTTCTTGTTGTTCCTTTCAGCACTGACACATAACATTACAAGTGGCGTGCAATGTGGGACACAAAGGATGACCAGGGGTAAGTTAAGAGAGGCCTGACTGAGTGGGAAAATTATGCCCAGAGTAGGCGAGACCACTGGCAAAAGCTCAGAATAATGGGAAATTCTGCGTCAGTAGAAAATGAGTATGTCCATCTTACAGAGACATTACTCAGAGAAGCAGGGGTAAAGGTGAAACCAAAAAGTTTTGAAGAATTATTTTTCCTTATGAAAAGACATTGTTTATGATTTCAGCCTAAAGAAAAAGCTGCTCTAGATTTGAAAGTTTGAAAGCAGGTTATGAAAGCTCTGTGTAGAGCACACCAGTAGGGAGAGCCCATCCCTTTAAGTGTGTGGTCTTTATGTAACCTTATCTCCTTGGTTTTGGAGCCCCTGCAGTCTGACTGAGGAATGGAGTCTGCAGCTGATTCCTCAGACTCAGAAGGACTGTCTTATAAGGGGTTCAGTTGATAAGGACATTACGGAACATGAAGGCAGCACCACATCTCTTGATTCATCCTTGCTGGATGAAGAGTTTGAAATGGAGAATATGAAGGTGAAGCAGGCATTTCCAGCCCCTCAGCCTCTGTCCTCTGATTCTGAGGACTTTTTGAAGACTCGGGAAAATGAGTTGGAGAAAGAGACACGTAGTACCTGGGAGGTTTTTTGTTTTTTGTTTTTTGTTTTTTGTTTTTTTATCATATGGAACATTTGACACAGTCAATATCCAAATTGGTGGAGTGACTGGATGTTTCAAGTCCACCCTCCATGTTTGCTAAGGCTCATCCTCTGCCTCCTCCCCCAACTAATCCCTCAGCTCCTCCATATGAGTGTGAGTAACCTGTTTCAGTTGTTGGGCTTAGGAGTGCAATGACTCAAGCTTTATTACAGGGAAGGAACCAGGGAGACCCAGAGGCCTATAAAACACCACTGGGAGTCGGCCCTGTTATGGTTCTGCAGCACCTCCAAATGAGCAACACCCGAATGGTTATATACAGTGCAATTGTCAACCTCTAGCTTTTCAGATAGTCAAGGAGTTGAAGCAGGCTGTTATAGAGTATGGAATGCAATCCAGTTATGTTGTTGGGCTCTTATAAGGATTGGCAGATGAGCATAGGCTTGTTCCTCATGACTGGGAAATGTTATGTCATACTGTCTTGGAACCAGTACAATATCTTCAATTCTGTACCTGATGGAAAGATGAGGCAGAAACCCAGGAAAGGATAAACAAAGGTCAAAATCTGCCTGTCGCAATAATGGCAGATCAGCTTACTGGCTCAGGCATATGGTTTGTTATTGCGGCTCAACTACAGTCTGATGATATAGCCATTGTTCAGACATGTTTATGTGCCTCAGAGCATGGGAGAAGATTGAAAAACCTGGAGATGCTCAAAAGTCTTTTGCTACAACAGGACAGTCCAGAATGAGCCCTTTGTTGATTTTATCTCTCAGTTAAGGGAGGCAATTAATAAAACAGGCTGACAACTCGAACTTTGGGAATTGTTGCTGCAGACCTTGTCTTTTGAAAGTGCTAATTCAGAATGTCAAAAGGTTATATGCCCATTGAAAGCTCAAGGTGCTCCACTGGAGGAATACATTAAGGCTTGTGCAGATATTGGTTCTGAATCTTATAAAGCTAATTTACTGGCTGCTGCTTTACAAACTTCATGTAAACAAAATTGTACAAAATGCTTTAACTGTGGCAAAATGGGGCATATGAAAAAGGATTGTAAAAAAGAAAAGGGGAAAAGATAAAACTAAGCCACTGGCTGTGTCCAAAATGCAAAAAGGGCAAACATTGGGCAAATGAATGTCGTTTCAAGTTTGATAAAAATGGACAACCTTTACAATAGCAGGGAAAATGGAAAATGGACCCTTTTCCCCAGGGCCCAGGGAGAAACAGTACGGGGTATCAGCAGTTTGCCTTGAACAGTCCATAATCAATCAAAACTAAGGGTCTCGGAGCTCTTTCAGGCCACTCTAGGAAGTACAGCCTTAGATATTGTAGCTATGGAAAATCTGATTTTATAACCTGCTTATGGAGTATATCAAATTCATACTAATATTTATGGTCCCATACCCAAAGATACTATTGGTTTGATACTATTCATTGGGAGAAATACCCTTACAAACAAAGGTGTCTTTGTACATTTGGGAGTAACAGACAGTGATTATGAGGGGGAAATCCTTGTGATGATGTCTACTTTTGTACCTTTTCAAATAGTAAGCAAACAGAGGATCGCTCAGTTATTATTTTTGCCTTATGTGAAAAACAACAGCAAGTCAGAGAAAAGAAAAGGAGGATTTAAAAGCACTGATTTTTAGATATAGTGGGCAAACTTTTTTGGGACAAAGACCTCAATTATCTATAACTATACAAGGCCTAAGTTTTAAAGCAATGGCAGGCACTGGAGCTGGTGTTTCTATTGTATCCTCTAAAGACTGGCCTTATCAGTGGCCTAAAATGCATATTTCTGTCACATTTTCAGGTGCAGGAACTATGACTAATATACAACGAAGTCAAAATATGCTGGTCTGTATTGGGCCAGATGGCCAGAGAGGAAATTTGCAACCCTATGTGGCAGACATTGCTATGAATTTGTGGGAGTCAGATCTGTTGTCTCAGTGGGGTGCCACTTTATGAATTCCTGCAATTCCCCAGAAAATAAGAACACTTGCACTGAGTTCAAATTTAGAGTAAGGGCCATTGCCCTGAGTTTCACCCTTCCCCTTAAGTGGTTAACAAAGCAGCCTATTTGGGTGGAGCAATGGCCTTTGACAAATGAGAAGCTGTTGGCTCTTGAGAAAATAACTCAAGAGTTGTTATATGAGGACAGAATAGAGAGCTCAACAAGTCCCTGGAATTCTCCGGTATGTCTCATAAAAAAGAGGTCAGGAAAATGGAGACTAATTACAGATTTAAGAAAAAATAATGCTGTTATTCAACCAATGGGTCCTTTACAGTCTGGACTACCACAACCTGGTATAATCCCCAAAAGTTCCTTTCCTCACCATTATTGATTTAAAGGATTGCTTTTATACTATTCCTCTTCAGCCTCAAGATAGAGAAAAATTTGCTTTTATGATCCCTTCCTTAACTAATAACATTACAACACATGCAAGTCTATATCGAGTGTCTACCCTGGGACGGCCTCAAGGTCAGTTATGCCTCAAGACATACAAAGTCTATGTAAGTGGGATGAAGGCTGTGTGCCAGCAAAAGCTGAGGGATCTGTCCTGGAGCCAGGAATCAACACTCAAAGTAAGAACCAGAGCTCTCCCAAAGTGAACTGTACTCATTCTCTGTGATGACAAGGCGCTGAGCTACTCTGATGATGAAAACAACCAAGTTCAGGTCAGGAAAGCCAGCATAACAAGCTCCTCAGGGAGAACCCAAAGCCGGCCTTCTTTCCCTCCAGTTCTTTTTTTATGCAGTTGGCAACAGTCCTCAGGTAGGCCCTTCACACCCAGCACCGTGCTGATTCAGTTCAGCTGCGACTTTTACAAGTTGATCATCATTTGTCAATCCACCACAGGACAGTTTCTCCATGATTTCTCTCATTTATGATGATGCATATAGAAAGAAGTTCTCTTCCATGTCACCCCTAGGTTGATTTCCTAGAAGGACTAACAGGTCAGCGAAAGCCAGGGTATTCGTGGTTACAGTTTGGTATAGGGGAAGGATTAAGATCAGTTATTCAGGAAAGAAAGGGGTAGGGGTGAGTCTGGAAAAGTTCCTTTATGAGAAGCTTCTCTAATTTTATTATCTTAATTTCTTGGCAATAATGTGTGACATTATGTACATGACAGTTTTTTCCCCACTCAGGGAAATTCTTAACCTACGTTTTGTGTCCTAGTTTTTATCTAGGCATAACTCATTGATTGTTTGATTGTCCACATGGTTGAATTACATCTTCAGATCAACTGACACAGCGCTACCTAAATCACACATTCCTCCACTGGGGCCATTCCTTGTCACATGGCTATCAGGGATGAACTGCCCCACATTAAACAAAGACATCCTTGTCACATGTGACATAAATTACCTTTGAAAGGCCAATGGCAAAAGCCAAGTTCTCTTTGGGTAATACCAAATTCTGTACTACACAGTATTAGAGCTAAGACTTAAAGACAGTTTGTCCACTTGGACAAAAGGAAGGGTCTTATCTTTGATTAACAATTATCACAATGGGCCTGGAAGAAGGAGGAGTCAGGAATAAGCCCACTGTACATATGAATAAACAGATCAGTAGTGTGAATAATGGCTCCAAAGATATCTGTGTACTTGAAGTCCATAAGGATCTTGTGATGCAGAGGATATTCTGTATCTTCTGGGTGATTCCTAAAGGTAATTCCAAGTGTCCTTAGATGAGAGAGATACTAGGTTTGACATAGAAGAGGACACAATGTACACAGAGACTAGAGTGATGCACTCTGAGAACAGAAGAAGGAGCCAGGAGCTAGGAAATAGAGACATTTGAAAGGACTTGAATGAATGAATGAATGAATGAATTCTTTGCTGAAAGTTTTCTGCTAGAATGATCCCTTCCAACACCTTGATTTTTCACTAATGAAACTGATTCTGGACATTAAGCTTCTGGAACGTAAGAGAATACATGTGTGTTTTAAGTTGCAATTTTGTGATAATTTGTTATAGCCCACAGAGGAAATACACAGAGACATAGGGAAGTGAAGTGTTTGCCTGAGGTCCTATAGCTAGAAAGTAGGTAGGCATTCTAGAATTTTAGATGTCCCTGTCTCCAAAGCCTACTTTCACATTTATATTTAACCCAAAGATGGGTGGTTTAGTGCATGTGGATATGGTTCTTTACTACTGGTTGAGGTGAACTAATTGATCCCTCCTTTTCTTTTCTTTTCCTCTTTCTTTCTTTCTTTCTTTCTTTCTTTCTTTCTTTCTTTCTTTCTTTCATTCTTTCTTTCTTTCTTTCTTTCTGTATTGGAGATTGAACTTGGGACCTTGTGCTTGCCAGGCAGATGCTTATGCTGCTGAGCTGTCTGCCCAGCCTTGATGTTTCCCTTTTACTGATCCAAGGACAAGTATTACAGTTCTCATTAACATGATGCTCCTATTGGTCACAGCCTATAACCCGCTAAAAATGCTTTGCAATAATACCTTTACTTTTTACATTGAAACTCATGAAACAGCAGCACCATTCTTGACCAGCCCTCCTTCATATAGTGTCAGTTCCTTAAAAATAATATATTCTTCTCTGTGTAGTAGCATATGCCTATGACCATAGCACTCTAGGGAACTGAAGCAGGAGGACTGCAAATTTGAGCTTAACCTGGGCAATTTAGGGAGACCCCATTTCAAACTTTAAAGAAGGCTGAGGCTACATAGCTCAGTGTGCAGGCCCTAGCTTTAATCTCCAACATCATAACAACAAACAATATACAATGTGTACAAGTATATGACCCCCTTTCTACTTCCCATACCCCTGCCTTGGATAGTTGGCCTTTACCAAAGGCCAGTAGTCAAATCTAGCACCACCTGTCTACCCTACAGGACCATATTTTTCAGTAGTGTTTTGTGTCTTGCACTTTTAAATCACTGTCTTAGGTCAGTTCCTCTAGAAGCAAGGGTTGAGAGAGGGATTTGAATATGATATCTTGAGGGGGAAAATGCCTGTGAGAGTGATGAAAGTGGAGTAGTTAAGGGGAAGAGCTGAGCAAGGAGCAACAATAGGTAGTCTGTCCCGTACTAGCGAGCTCTACCAGGTGGGGCTGGTCATGCAACTTTTTGGGAGAGTTGGTTTGGCTGTTGCCACCTTAGAGAAATTTTCTGGAGAAAGGGCCACTGTACATCACTATGACCAATACCCCCAAGGGCAGTGTGTAGATGCAGACATGGGTGGGTATCTTGCTCAGGAAAGGCAGATTCAGCAGACCATCTGCCATCATTTTGGTGAACCTCTCCTCCCAGACTCTCTGCACTTGGGATTAAACCCAGGATGCCAGGCGTGGTGGTACATGCCTGTAATCCCAGCATTTGGGAGGCTGAGGTAGGAGGATCGGTGAGAGTTTGAGACCAACCTGGGCTGCAAAATTGGCCTCATGGCCAGCTTGAACTGCACAGCAAGACCTTGTCTCAAACATGCACGCACACACACACACACACACACACACACACACACACAAATTAAAGTGCAATTAAACCATCATACTAGGCAAGCCGCTACTCCACACCCCAGCCCTTTTATTTGAGACAGAGTCTTGCTAACTTACTCAAGCTGGCCTCCATTTTTGATGCTCTTGCTTCATTGTGTAGCGTAGCTGGATTTTGTCCTACCATGACCAGATTATTTTGCTTCTTTTCAGAAGTACAAGAAAAGTCATTCTGGCTTTGGCTGGACTTCTGGTTTGAGAGTTTTAACCTGAAATTAGGGATTTAAATTCCTTCTGCATTATTGGTGCTTCCCTGTGTAATGGTTGATATATTGTGTTAATTGGAGAACTTTAGACACTTAACTGAGCAGGAGGCCAGGATCCTCACTTTGTATACATCTGGAACTTGTGAAAGATGAGGGCTAGTGTGGACAGGTAGTTGGAAGATAATATGTGGGAGGAAGAGAGGATTGCTTTATTCCCTTTTTCCTCTGGCTGCTTTTGCTGTCTTCTGCCACCTTGAAGTGTTGCCAAGTGCCATGCTACCTTGCTTTGGAGTCAGCTGGTTAAGGACTGAAACCTTCACGATTGTGAGCTAAACCTTCACGAATTTCCTTCCTTAATTTTGGGTGCCAGGTATTTGTCTCAGCAAGGAGAGAAAAATAACTTAGACATCTGGTAATTAGGATCTTAGATCTTTGTGTTTACATAAGATTTCTAAAGAATTTTTCATTGCTTGCAGGGCTACATCACCCAATGAGCTATTCAGTGAAAGCCATCAGATAGTTAAAATCTGCTCTGTTCTTTTAGCATTGCCTGGGGGATTGAGAAAGGCCAGGTGCGCTTTGGGTTGGTTAGAAAAGGAGAACGGCTAAAGGTGAAGCAAGCTACACTGGTATTCACAAATTTATGGAATGTCTTGTGTGTGGGTTTAACCTAGGAGTCTCTTTAGTGTTTAAGTAATTAGTAGTGTTTCATGGGCCCAGTAGGTTAGCCTGAAGTCCAGAAAGGAACTGGGATGTAAGAGCTTTTGTAGAGTGAAAGCCTATTAGCAGGCACTTTAAAACAATAGAATACAGTGGAAGTGATGGGACGTTCCTTTCAAATCGAAGCTATAAAAGTTCATGACTTGTATCTTGCTTGCTCAGATGATGCAAACTGCATCCTGCATGTTGTAAACTGCCCTGGTGAGAGAACCACAGCAGTGGAAGGAGGCTTCTTGCTAACAGCACAAGAGGAGACACATCCTACCAGCAGTCACCAGAGTGAGGTTGCAAGGTGACCCTTCCCTCATTGCGTCTAAAATGATTGCAGCCTTGAAAGCACAGGGGCCTGAAGACCCAGCCAAACTTCCTGAATTCCTGACATGCAGAAACTGTGATGCAATGATTGGTGAAGTTCTAAGTTGCAGGGCTTATAAGTCCATTGTTAGACAGCAATTGATAACTATCACAATGTTCTTGGGAATTGCAAACCGAGGCAGAGCATGTATTGTGCTTTTATAAAGTTTTATATATAAGTTATACATATATATTAATATATATGTTAGAGTGCCATAGATACATAGACAGACAGATGGACAGACAGATGGACAGACAGACAGATAACTCAACAGTCTACGTGCCTGCTCGCCTGCCTTCCTGCCTGGCAAGCACAAGGACCCAGGTTTGATTCCAGTACTGTATGCTGTGCTGCTGGGCCGTTGTGCTCTCCTGTAATCCTAGCTCTGGTGAGGCTCAGATAGGAGGATCACTATAAGTCTGAGCTGCATAGCGAGACCCTGTACCAAATAAATGAATAAAAAAAGTTTTAAAAAGCCTAATATATAGCACCAGCTTGATAGCTCAGTGGACTAAAATGCCTGCTTAGGCAGAGCACAGTGGCCAGGTTTGTTGCCTGGTATGCTGAGCTGGCCCCACCTATGAGACACAGTGAGATGGCAATTAAGACTGGGCATGGTGGCATGTACCTGTAATCCCAGCAGTTGTGAGGCTGAACACAGGAGAATCAGTATGAATCCCATATACATAGTGAGACGCTATAGACTCTGTAGACCCTGTCATAAATACAGAAAAACAAACAGACAAAATTATATATATATGTGTGTGTGTGTGTGTGTGTGTGTGTGTGTGTGTGTGTGTGTGTCCATATATATATAACCAGTTCTTTAGGTCATTAAACACTAGTCATGAAGATGATTTTTCATGAATGAAGCATTTCGTTATCCTGCTACTTTTGGCTATTCTTACTATGTTTGTTATTTCCATATCATTATTAACTACCTAGGAAAATTTGCTCTAGACATGGACTTACTGGGGCACATATATTTTTGTGATTCTTTGTATATATTGTCTGATTGCCCTCCAGAAGATTTGCCATCACTTCATCATTTTATCATGAGGATTTCATAATGCATTCAGAAAAATTATTCTGAAATTTATCCTTGTTCTATATCACTCAGATGGCTTTATAATTGTCTCTGAATTTCAGTATTAAGCTCATGGCATGACACATAGTAGAGATTGTTTATTGGTAGAAAAATCATTTATCAAAGCCAGTTGATCTTTGTTTCCAGGTAGTGAAAAGTTTCCTGTTTTCAGTCATACCAGTTATAGTATAAATGCCAAGTGTAGTTATCATATTGGACAATTCAGTTCGTAGGATATTCCATTGTTGTAGAAATTATAATTAGATGATAGTGGTATGGAATTAGGTCTTTTAAAATTACTTACCCTACTTTTTGAATTTTTTTTTTCTTTTAGTGTAGGGATTGAATTCAGAATCTTGGGCGTGCCAGACAGGCTCTGTGCTGATGAGCTATATCCCCACCCCCCCTTGCCTGTGTGTGTCTCAGGTTGCTAGTCATACTACACACTTTGGAGGCTCTGAGTATTGGGAAGAGAGCAGAAGCCAGCAAGTCTGCCTAGGGGTGCTCCTCAGATCTTAGAACATGCAGCAGGGCCCAAAGGAGCTCCATTATTCTGCTCCTTAACTGTAACTGAGCAGATACGAGCAACTGTCACTAACGTGTTCATGTAAAGTTTTCTTTTTTTCTTTTTGAGACAAGGGGTCTCACTGTGCAGTTCAGGCTGTCTTTGAGCTCGCTATATAGCCCAGGTTGGTCTCACACTCACCATGATTTTCCTGCCTCAGCCTCTTGAGTGCTTGGATTATAGGTGTGCAGCGCCATACCTGGTTTTGCTCTTATAAATTTGATCATTAGGCCACCTGGAATGTCTTTCTACCCAGAGGGGCCAAGCATGGACCCAACTACTTACAATGTGGTATTCAGCCACACATATGGCTAGAATTGCCTAATTCTCAATGAGATAAAGGACGTCAGAAGAATAAAAAACTTAACTTTTGGTGGGTGCTATTATCTGTAATGAAATAAAATGGGAATTGCAGGAAATACAACTCAGTCTTCCATCTCAGAAGTTTATTAACTCTAATCCCACTAGAATCAGTAGCAGGGTCTGAGAGGGGAATAAAATGAAGTTATTTTTCACAACTATTTTTTTCAAGGACTGGTAGTATAGAATGAAAAATATATTTAAAGGAACAAAAATTTGTTTCAATTTCTCCCACTGATTTATGGCTTTTTTGTTGCCTTTAGCTTTTGGACATTGCAGCTTTGAATTCACCTTAATGCACAGACAGGACAGCAGATCCATAGGATGTATCTTTGCCTCCTGACCTTTTGCAGTCATTATCTTCCAATCACTAAAATCTTGCCCAATGAGTCTGAATGTTGCCTTAGAATCCTTTCTTCATCAGCAGTCCAAGCCAGGGAGAAACTGGGTCAGATGCCTAGCAGCTATCCTTGGGAGCCAAACAGACTTTTTTATTTTTTGTGGGATGGAAAAGAAGCCCCCCCCCCCACCGCCCCAGACTATGAAGAAGAAATGGTAGCAGTAGCACCAGGAGAAAGCAGGCCCATCAACCTGAGGACTTCTCAGCACTCCTGTTGGGCTCCCTCCCCAGCCGACCTCAGGAACTCATGTACTGTTCTTTTGTTTCCAGTACTAGAGGCTAAATCTGGGACTGTACCACCTGCAGCCCTTTTTTATTTTTTAAACTGAGATGGAATTTGCTAAGTCTCTAAATTGTCCAAGCTGGGCTTGAACTAAATTTTTTTTTTTTTTTCTTGGTCTTTTTGAAACAGGGTCTCGCTCTGCAGTTCAGGCTGGCCTTGAGCTCACTTTGGTAGCCCAGTCTGGTCTCGAACTTGCACTGATTCTCCTGCCTCAGCCTCCTGAGTGCTGGGATTACAGGCATACGCTGCCATGCCCGGCTTAAACTGTTTTTTTTTTTTTTTTTTTTTTTTTTTTTTTTTTATTAGATAAAGATTTTATTTCTTTTTTTGTTGTTGTTAATAAATGGTTAATAGTATGTAATGAATAACTTCACAGTAGGGAGCTGTTACATATATGTTGCATCTTTTTAAAATTTTGTTTTACTTGCACATGAGTGCAGTACATGAAGTTTACAGTCATCCTAGAGAGTAAGTACAGGACCATAACACATCTTGATTTTTTTTTGTTTCCATTCTCACCACTCACCTCCTTTCATCTCTTAATAACCTTTCCCATCTTTATTATTATTATTATTATTATTATTATTATCATCTCTTATCTATGACATACCATGCTCACATCATTGTGGGCATTTGGTACATGTATGTGACACATCTTAAATAAGTTTACTTCCCCTCTCTTGGACCTCTTTGAAAAAGGTCAGCTTTCTGTTTCCTTCTTTTAATCATTTATGTTGCTCTTTCTTTGTACTCTGCCTAAGTGAAATGAGCAAAACTACGTGGTAATGGAGGCAAGGCTACAGCACATGCACTGCAGCAGGCGAGGAGAGCTCTGTCAGCACGTAAGTTGCCCCAGCTGCTGAGCATCAGTTGCTCAGGTATAATTGTTGCATTGGCGCTTTGAGGTAAATAAGTGTGTTTTCAGTTGCAGTTTGGTTTTGCTATCACTGCCATATGGTATATTTTATGGCTTGTATCTAGACAGAGGTCTCCTCAAAGCCTCATGGGCTCATAGGTGGGGCTTTTCAGATGTGGCTGGATGTTAGGTGCATGAAGGGTCTGTGTCCTCTGCTGTGCCTCTCTGCCATGCCACCCTTTCTGCAAGCCACGTGACTTTGGATTGAAACCTTTACAAACTGTAAGGTAAAATAAAACTTTCTCCTTTGACTTGTGAGTGTTGGTTATTTTGTCTCAGCAATGACAAAGTCACTAAAATGACATTTAAGCTTGTGTGCCTGATCTTTCTTTTCTTCCAGGTACAACCATTTTCCTGCAGCTGAACAGCATTATCAGTATACCACATTTTCTTCAGCCATTGGTTTGTTGATGGACATACACGCTGCTTATAGGATTTAGCTATTATTAATTGTGGTGTTACATGTGCACTGTAATGGGATATCATTAGCTCTTTGGAGAGGATATCTTAGAGGGGGAATAGCTTGGTTGAATGGCATTTCTAATTTTATTTCTTTGAGAAATCTTCATATAGATTCTCATAATGATTGCACTAGTTTATATTCCAATTAGGCTTTTCAGTGTAGCTATGCTAGTATTTATGGCTTGATTTTTTTTTTTTTTTTGTCTTTTTGAGACAGGGTCTCGCTATGCAGTTGAGGCTGGCCTTGAGCTCACTTTTGTAGCCCAGGCTGGTCTCAAACTCTCACCAATCCTCCTGCCTCAGCCTCCCAAGTGCTGGGATTACAGGCGTGAGCCACCACGCCTGGCTATGGCTTGATTTCTTGATGATTGCCATTCTTTCTGGTGTGAGATGAAATCATAGTGTTCTTTTAATTTATATTTCTATAATGGCAAGAGATATTGAACATTGTTTCATATGTTTATTGGCCATTTGTACTTTTTTGAAACGTGTCTATTTTAGTTACCCAGTTTTTGATTGGGTCTTTTGAGTGAACGTTTTTGAGGGGTTTTTTTTTTTTTTTTTTCCAGTACCAGGGATTGAACTCAGGACCTTTCACTTGTCAAAGAGGTGCTTATGCCACTAAGCTATATGCCTGGCCCTTGAGTTCTTTATATATTCTAGATATTAGTTTTCTGTTTAAGGAAAAGCTACTAATTTTTTTTCCCTTTCGTCAGGTTGTTTCTTCACTCTTATGATTGTTTAATTTTCTGTGCAGAAGCTTTTCAATTTTGTATAATTGCATTTTTTATTTTTGCAGTTATTCCTTGTACAATTGAAGTTCTATTCCTTGGCTACACCTATCAATTCAAGTGATTTACCTATTTTATCGTCCAGTAGGTTCATTATTTCTGTTTTAAAGTTTAGATCTTCGGTTTACTTTGATTTTAATATTGTGTGTCATGAGAAATATGAGTTTAACTTCAATCTTCATGTGGATGGCTGTTTTCCCCAGCCCCATTTGTTGAGGGGGGTGTCTTTCCTCCAGTGCACAGTTTTGACCCCACCGTCAAAGATCAAATAGGTGAATATGTCCAGGAATGGTTCTGTGTCCACTGTTCTCTTTATTGATCTACATGTCTGTTTTTACACATACACCATGCCTTTCTTTTCTCATCTCTGTTGTTTTTTTGTAGTTTAACACCAAGTCAGGCATTTTGACGTCCTCTGATTTGCTCTTTCTGCCTAGTATCTCTTTTGCTATTCTTGTTTCTTTTGATCACGTAATACGTTATGCATGCATGTGTACCTAATACACATCTTAGTCATTTTTACTTCCCTTTCTCCTTTGTTCCTGCATCCCGCCATCCCTTTTCCATCTGCAAAAGGTCTACATCCCTGTATGCAATGATCTGTCTTTTATTTTGCTATTTAAATTATTTATACTTTAGATTTTTCACATAAGACAAACCATGTGATATTTAGCCTTCTGTGTCTGACGTATTTTGCTTAGCATTATTATTATTTTTTTTAATAATTTTTTATTTTATTTATTTTTTTCTTGTTTCAGAACCTTTGTTTGTTTATTCACTCATTTTTATGGCCGGCTCAGCCCACCCCAAGGGCAGGGCTGGCACAGCATGTGGTGCCGGGGATCGAACTGCGGTCCCTGAAGCCGCCCAAACTTTCCCAAGCAGGCGCTTTAGACCACTGAGCCATCCTGCCGGGCCCCGAGCATTATGGTTTTAAGCTGTGTGGATTTGAACTTGTGAGCTTCCTACCTTAGGCTTTCAGAATGCTAGGAATATAAGCATGTACCACCACACCTGGATCATGTACCAGTATTTTTATGATTGGAGTTATATTGATGAGGCATGGAGCTCCTGGCCAAATGTAACAGGATGTATTTTGCCTGAGATCTGCTTCTGAATGCACTTGTTTCCTTGTCAATCATTTGGAAAGTCTTTTCCTCAGATCAGAAAACAGTCTGAGATGAAATGAAAGAATTCTGCAATGTGGGGAGATTAAGGGAATAAGTATTAGTAAATGAGTGGGTGACTAAATGAACATTTCAAAAAAGGGTTCCATGACACCATTCCCCAACTATTCATAGGAGTCTTTGGTTAAAAGGGTTTTGTGATCAACCATGATTTCAAAATGCTGGTCAAACACTGTCACAGTGTAGGAATTTGAACATTTTATGTAAGTCAAAAGATCTTGTGACTCTTCTAGAGAGAGATTCAAATGCAGCATTTTCAAAATTTATTTGATCATATATATTTTTTTTTACTTTGAAAGTTTATTTTAACTTACTAAAGTTATAAAGTTGGTATTATAAGAGACACATTTTATTTTGGTCTAAACTCATTTTTATAGCCTGGGAAAATTGAGTTTGAAACATGTTAACATGACTTTCTCAAGGCTTTATGAAATTTGAGTCTACCTGCGACCAGTGCTTCGACCACCGCATTTTCTGTAACTGAGTGAAGAATTGTAAGACCCTTATGTACTTAGGAAACAAAACAAAACAAAACAAAACAAAACAAAACAAAACAAGAGAGATATTTGATTAGTACATTCTCCCTTAGGACACTTATTAGTTATTAGAGCTTAGATATTAAACATCTCATGAAAACCATTGTTGAAGGTTTGTTTGCCAGTCTGCGGTGCCATGAGGAGGAGTGGCCTGGTGGGTGGAAGTCATCACTGGGATGCGCCCTTCGAGGGGATTTTGGTACCTGTGGCCTTTTCCTGTCTCTGCTTCTTTGCAAATATCTTTCCTCCATATTTGTTCCCTACCATAATGTTCTCCTTCACCACATACGCAAAAGCCATAGGCTGGTTGACCGTGGATTAAAACCTTTGAAGCTGGGAAAATGAGCCTTTGGTCCTAATAAGTTTACTTTGTCAGGTGTCACAGCAGTGGAGAGCTCACATGCTGGTAGTGTATGCAGTATAGATAAGAATGGCTAATGCGAAATTCCAGGAAGATGCTACCAAGCCTGACTGGCTCATAATTTGTTGACAACAGGGGCTGCAAAATGAGAAATCTTTGTTGGGCTTGCTGACTGTGTTCATCAGCTTTCTATCACCATCACAAACTACCTGAGATAATTAACTTCTAAGACGAGAAGCTTTGTTTTGGCTCATAGTTTTAGAGGTTTTAGCCCATGACTGAGCAGTCCCTTAGCCCGAGGCAGTAAGTCATTATGCGAATATGTGGCAGAGTAAACTACTCACACCATAGTCAGTAAATGAAAATAACAGAAGTGTTTGAGGTTACACAGTTCTCTTTAGGCACACACATTCAGTGACGTAAAACATTTCACTAGGCCTGATCACCCAAAGTGCCAGGCCGAGGACCACACTTTTAATACACAGATGTTCAGAAACATCCAAGTTCCAAACCTTAGCAATGATGTCTTTATGAAAAATGAGTCCTGTTTTGCTTTTTAACTTTTTAAAAAATGTATTTGGTGCAGGGCCACATTGTGCAGCTGTAGACTATAGTGGTCCTCCTGTTTTCAGCCTCCCTAGCGCTGGGATTACAGGGGTGCACCACCATGCCCAGTCTTGGCAGCCGAATCAGTGTTCCAGGGGACAGGGCCAGCATGGCATGTGGTGTTGGGGAGTGATTGTGCTTGCCTAGGCAGGTGATTAGTCCACAGGACTGTCTTGCCAGCCCTGGTGTTTTGTTTTTAAATAACAACACATGGTCTTTTTAGTTGATACAGAACTTTTTCATTGATCCTGGCTGGTCTACATCTTGAGGACAATGGATGTCTTAACTTGAGAGTTCCATGAAGGAACAGCAGAAATTTGGGTTATCATTTGGGACCTTAAACTAAGAGAGAAGTGTGTGGGTCTCAACATCTCCTTGAAGGGCATACCCCGAGGACCTGGTTTCCTTCCACTAAACCCTACCACCTCTGAGTAGGTTCTTACTTAAAATATTTGCAAATGTTGTGGTATTACCCTTGGAAAAATTCATTACCTGGGTTGTGAGACCCCTGATGACATTATGCAATGACTTCTTCATATCCTAAGCTTGAATAGAATTAACGGATTGTAGATATTTTCCAGCAGTCTTTCAAGACATCTCCCAAGATTTCTGTTTTCCTTTACAGAGGTGGACTATATATCTCTTGGTCAGAAGAAAGAATACACTTAATGTGATAAAACCCTTTGAACACTGTTGTTTAAAAATTATGCTCACTTGGTACATATGTTCTTTTCTACATTAAAAAGCTTATACTTTGCCAAATAAAGCACAAGAGGAAGGAATCTGGCTGGCACTGTGGTGTCATCATTTCTACCTAGGGAAAAATTTTAAAAGGCATCAGATTATCCCTCTTCTTGCATGATAGTGGGATTGCAAAATACTTGCAAAATTTTTCTGTCCTGGGGCTGGTGAAATAGCTCAGCAATCCAAAGTGCCTGCTTAGGCAAGCTTAGGCAGGCACAGAAGGCCACACTTCAATTCCCAGCACCCCCACATGCCTCACCAGCCCCACCCTCAGAGTGGCCTGAGCAGCACACCCTGGATTTTTTTTGTGTGTGTGTGTGTGTCCTGCACTTTGCCAGTTGTAAGGCTCAGGAATGTTCAGATTCTTGAAGAATTTTAATTTTTTCAGATGATAGAGTACTGTAGGAAAATGTAGGTTTAGTTTAATATTATTTCTGGCAGACAATAATGAGATAGTAAGGCCATGTTTGCTAATTTCTTGTGGTTTATGTCCTATAATTTATGCTATAGTATGATCAAAGTACATGTAGGCCAGACAGGGGAATAACTCAAATTTGGTGGATTTCAGGACAAGATGTTTTGTTAGAATTTAATAGAATTGATTTGGCTCCATTTGTGGTGACGTGATATTCTGTCTTTGTGATCGGTGTATCAGGGTGCTTCAAAAGCCTTGGTAAATTGTGTTCATAGACTTGATAGATTGAGAAATAAGCCTGGACTATGCTTATCTGGGACTATCTTATCTCTGCCTTTGGAGGCAAGGGTCTTCACTTGAGAAGAACCAAAAGATGGTGGTGATACAACTGCAAGAGCTAGATTCCTCAGATGTTCATTCCTACACATAGCTAGTGCTTGGACTGGATGATTCTGTGTACATGTGACCTCTCCTTGGTTTAGTTTTTTCATAGCGTGGTGGTCCCAGGGTAGTTGGATTTCCTATGTTGTCAGTTCGAGCTCTAGCCACAAGGGAGTCAATGAACAGGGTGAAAGCTGACTTACCTGTTAAGACCTATCCTCCAAAGCCATCTGCAGAGCCAGCTCTGCTCTGCCCTATTGGTTGATGCACTTAACAATGCTGCCTAGTTTCAAGGTTGGGGAAATTAGATTTTGTCCAGCGATGGAGAGTCACACTGTAGGAAAGCAATTTGCAGTCTTATTTGGAAAATGCCGTCTTCCACTCCTCGAGGCCCTATGTGTCCAGAGTCAGGGTGATCTAGGGTGAATAAGATGTGATAGCTAGCCATGTGTGAGCCAGATAAGTTCCTAGATTTCCTGCTGGTAATTCAAATTTCCTGGAGTGGTATTGCTTCTATAATAGGGAGCTCCCCACAGGGTGTTGTGAATTTTAAGTCAATTAGCAAACTAGCTTGCATTTAACAATTAAATAAAATGCTAACTACCTGCGGCAGCTGTTAGCTCCTATGGAGTCTCTCTGTAAATTAGAACAATTTTCCTTTTGAACATAGGGGAAGGACTGACAGAATACCCCCATTCCTCATGAGACTGTTGGAGTGCATACACAGAACTACAGATTACAATTCTCACAGCCACTATTCTGTAATTGATTTCATCATTCTAAGAAAAGTTGTTAACACACAGCAGTCTCCCAGTGCCCCTTTCCAATGGCCATTTGCACTGGGCCTCTGGGTTTTTTTTTTTTTTTTTTTTTTTTTTTTTTTTTTTTTTTTTTTTTTTTTTTTTTTTTTTTTTTTTTTTTTTTTTTTTTTTTTTTTTTTTTTTTTTTTTTTTTTTTTTTTTTTTTTTTTTTTTTTTTTTTTTTTTTTTTTTTTGTCTTTCTTTCTTTTTTTTGTTTTGTTTTGTTTTGTTTTTGTGTTGAAGATTAAACTTTGGACCTTGCATTTACCAGCAGGCGCTTATGCCCCTGAGCTATATCCCTGACCAGGGCCTTTGTTTTTGTCCTTTTACCTTCAATCTGCCTTGTTTCTTCAGATGCTTGCTGCTTTCTACAGCAGCTGATAAATTGTGAAGAGAGTGCTTAG